>APFE030350157.1:356980-395867 GCA_000404065.3 Pinus taeda
CTAAAACAAAACAAAAATACCCTTGGGGTTTATTACTTACAATTATATACACGAGGAAGAAAAGGGTAGCATATTAATGTTGTTGTCACTCAAGGGCCAAGTTTGTTGCTTATGCTATAGAGTCGAGAATTGGACTTGCCTAGAGTTGAGTTTGGTTGTTGCTAAAGTACCATATGCCTTCCTCACCTCCCATATGGCAGAAAGAAATTATTAGATGATGTACCATGATCACATTAGCATAATTGGATGGTGTTATGGATTTTAATGGGTGTTGATAGTGATGCTTACCAAAATAGGACCTAATAACACTTCATAGTTTTCTAATTTATTCATTTGTCTTGCCATACTGTTATGGGACATAGCCTGCTCATTGACGTGTGCCATCTCCTGTGGTCAAGTTATTTTTCTAAGTGACTTGCTAAGGTAATGCTCCATATCCCCTTCATACATCACACTCTCCACTTTGTTGCTTCACCTTAATTCCACTCATGAGAAGGTTTTCCCCCCTTTCATGCTAGGCTTCTCAAGGGTCATTATTAAGAGGTCTATGCAAGTATGGAAGTACAACAAAGCCTAACTGAAATGAAAATCCAAAGATTATCCATAGAATATCTAAAGGGGCAAAGAGATGAAGAGAAAAGTTAAATTGAACAAAGCTTGAGCCACTACCACCTCATGATGAGGCTCCCCCTAGTAATTAGCTTGTCTAAAGAACATTTAAATCGAAATGGGACATGTTCAATGAACTGAACACTTGAATGAATGAAAAAAAGGGTAGTTAAATCAAGTTGAGGAATGAAAGCTCAATGCTCTAAGCTCCCTCTTAAAAATTTATTGAAAAAGAAGTCCTAACTCTAGACAGCTAGACATGAAACAATGAAAGACCTATACATCAATTGAATTTGAGGGTTATGCCATGAAGGATCCCCCTTTCATTCCCAATCCATATGTAGCTACTATAAAGCGTACCTTTTTCTAACCTCTTGTTAAGCACATCCTGTCCTGCGAACTGATGATTGCTTATAAATTTATCTTTATTATGTTGTGTTGTGAGGACTTATTAGGATTTAATCACATAACAAATCATGAAGAGGGCCCATACCACCATTCCAAATGAAGATACAAATGTTCCATTAGAGAAAAGAATGCCACATCCACCATCTACCTTAGACACATAAGCTCAATTCATCAAGTATTGGAGGAGACTATTTAAAGATGTTATGTTGAAGTTTAAGATTTGTCTCGACTTCCAGTTGCACATATGGTAGTTGAATCCATGATTTAGGGAAGAGAGCATTTTCATGGCCCCTGTGATTTGTAATAAAAACCCTTTTAAGGGAATTTTTTATTATCACATTATAAAAATTCCCCTCAGTGAGCATTTTGAGAGTGATATTTTCAGTTTGTAATTCATTCCATGGTTTTGAACAAGTGGTTTTCAGCGCCAGTGGTTTCGAGCCCACTTATTATATCTCATTGTAAGCAATGAGAACTCCATTATAGATAAGAAGCAATATCATCATTTGCAATATATTGAAGAATAATGAAGAGAATATCTAAGTAAATTTGAGCAAAAGTCTTGTTTTCTTTATAGTTGTTAGTATTGTTCAAGAGCTATTATAGGTTTAATCTACTAGGTTAAGGATAGAGCTTCAACATGGGCTCAAGAATGGCATTGGCTCTACCCAAATGAAATCCATGTTGAGGACTCCACCTGATTCTCTTTTGACCATCAAAGGTAAGAGGTTTTGACCCTAATTACACTAAAAACTCAACACAAGACTCCCCCCATGTATGTGAGATATGACCAGCCAGTTAGGATTAGCTCTGGCCATTCGGTTGGGTTCATTAGCCAATTCAATACTGCACCCAGTCCAGTAGGCCAATTTGACTGGTTCTAGTTTTTGAAAACTATGCCCAGGACACCTTCCTATAAACCTAGAAGTGGGAGGAAAGCCCACCAAGGTGACAAGTAATGGCTTTCCTAGAAGTTGCATGTTGGCTCTTGCTAGTAGGAATAGGCGTTCCCTTCACTAAGAGGTTGAGAAACAACATTTTTCATAAATTGAAAGTTTGAGCAGCAACACTGTTCACAAAAGGAAGATGTAGCTCATGCCCATTCATGCAAAATTTGAATAAGACAAAACAAATAGACTTATTTTAGGCATAAAAGAGGCAACAAACTAACAGATGGAGGTAGAAATACACTAACAAACACTTGAATATGACAAAATGTTGGGCATGATGTGTATTTCCATGAATATAATTCAAGGGTGATATAACACTGACCTGAAAGCATGATGTTTTATGAGCAAAGTTCACACAACCACATACAATGCAAATCCAATAAACTATAGGAGTGGGACCTTTAGAGCTTCCTTCATTTGATCCATTTGTTAAGTTTAACTGCCCTGCCTTGGGCTAAACCTCCATTTGGCTTATTTTGTGATCCATAAAAAGTGATGATTAGTGACATAAACTTCAAACTTTGCAATGTTATCGACTCTATACAGTTTGTAGGAAGATGAAACGTTTGTCTCAGGTAGAAGGTTCCATAAGCATGTAGTGATATAAATGATGCACATCAACTAGAAACTAAACTATTTCCCTCAAATTTCTCATTATATAAATTCCATGGTGAGTTGGATGTTATGCCTACAGAGAAAATTTCATTTGCAACTATCACCATGCCTACAAGGCCTTGCCCTGCCAATGTATTTCCATGGTCATCCAATTCATCTAAAGCACAATTTCTTTGTGTAAACAAAATATTTAAATTGACCAAAATCTTTCAAACATACAATGTAGTTTTTTCACTTGGGGAAACGACATTCTCATATTCCAACTTGTGGAGAATGAACCATAATTTTCTATTTTATGAGGGAAAGGGAAAAAAATTAACCTATACTCAAGGAAAAGGTGGTATCCATCCACTAAGAATACCTTCTCACCAGTTTCATCCATTATCTTTTGGGTTGCTTCCTACCAGAGTATTAAACATAATTACTTAGATGATTTATTGAGAAAACACCTATCTCTTTCAGAGAACTACAAGCCACTTCTACTAAAAATGTTCAAGGTACTAATTTTTATGACATTTTATGGATTCTTTGTGCTACATCTTTGTGCTTAGTTTCTCTCATGGTCGTTGAACTCTGAAAATATGTACGATTATGGTTGTTAAAAATGTTGATTTGTGTTGAATCTTCTACTACTGCAGTTAGCTCTATTAAAATACTATTGTGCAGCTCAATTAGTTCCAAATTTCATATTTGTTCAAAGTTCTAGAGTTTCCTTCCATTAGAGTAACAGACTGCTCATTAGGTTCTTAAAACGTAAGATTTCACCATTAAAGTAACAAACTGCTTGTTAGGTTCTTAAAAATGCAAGTGTTCACATTGTGTTATTTCTAAAGTAAAATAGCTTATCTTGATTTAACTCATTTATGCTTGCTCTTTTTCACATAAACTTGCCAACAAATCGCAAATTCAGATGATTACAAGTAACCAAATGATTAAGTTGTTTGTTGATTTAGTAAACTAGCATATCTTAGAACTGAATATCACTGATTCCTTGGATTTATTTAGAAAAAATCACAAATAATCTAGTACTTTAGTTATTAGATTTTAAGATTTTAACCCAACAATGGTGAAATGTACTTCAAGAAGGAGAACAAGTATGGATGAGCCACTTACTGTAGAAGGAAAATAAACAAAAGAAAATCCACAAGACAAGCCTCTATTTATTTCTTTGATGACACACACATGGCGCAGGGGACCCCATTCATGCTGCATTTGCATATATAAAACAGATTGTATCAACCTTACTTCCTCTACCTAGTGATGAACTTTAAAAATAAAAGGGTGAAATTGGAATCATTATCGTAGCTGATATAAATCATCTTCTATGGTTTTTGGGGATAGTCCCTTAAATACAAGTGTCACATATTGTACCTAAATGTAGAAATTTATCAATGTCCAGAATTTAGGATTCAAACATAGCATATAGATAACAGAAGAAACACATTTCTATAACAAAAATCATGCCCACTATTAATCAAATAATTCTCATATGATTGGAAGTTACCGCATGTACATCCTCTTGATTATGTTTATCATCAAGGTCACTATGTTTCTCATTCTTGGTATTTGTATGAACATATTCATAATTCCTTTCCTTCGAGCTTTTCCCGTGGCTATGCCCTCTAGGTGATTGTGACCTTGAACGATAATGATGGCCATGGTATTTAGAATGGTCACGGCATCTCTTCTTACCGTTTTTCTCATTAACCATATTCCCGCCCCACTTTTCATGGTCACTCAATCGTTTCTACTGAACATTGCTTCTTCTTTTATCATTTCCAGAATAATGGCTAGAATGCTTATAAAGAAAACTTGTAATCTGTTTCAAAGTTGTCCTTTTGATTTGGTTGTAAAGAGTGTGATCTATTATTAAAATTATCTTTATCCAAACCTTCGAGATTCTTTTCACCAAATTGTCTAATCCTCTCAAAACCATACCCTTGAATATGATCAGTATAAGGGTAGTCATCAAATTTTCAAAAGTTATCAATTTCATAAAACCTGTCTATATTTTGAAAGTTGTTAGCATACCCAACTCTTCCATGCCTTGGTGCTTCCCTAATGAGAGTTACCTCATCATCCACAATTGTTCTATATTGGGACCAAATTTCATGAGAAGAAATACATGGTTATTTATCCCTGTCAAATAGTTCTCTTTCAAAATATACTCTTTGATAGACATGTTTTTGTGGAAGGCCTCCATCAACAAAGCCTCTCCTTGCAAACGGTTTGCCAACTCTGATATTAAATACCACAACATACCCATTAGAAAAAAGAGAACTCTTACTTTTCATAAAGCTCTTCCATCACAAGCCTACACCATAATATGAAAGTAAGTCCATTTACAAAGTATTACATGGACAGAACTTTACTCTCTGCAAAGAAATTATCACAAAGCTACACTAGACAATATGCAAAGAAAGAACACATTTAAACTATGAAGAAATATGAACGTATTAAATCAATATATCTAACTCAAATTTTTGCAATTGATCTTTTGATATCCAATCAAGAAACATAGATCCTTAATTATTAGGCACCCATGTTTTCACCATGGCTTAGGAGGTCCCCACCAGCTACTTTCAAAAATGGTGAGGAATGTTTTGGTGAGATCCAAACAAGAGTGAAGGTATCAAAAGAGTGAGTAGAGGGATGTGTTTATCATGGATGTCTTTTAGGAGACTGTGAAGCAGCAAACAATGACAGTAGAGATGGGGATTCACCATTGTGATCTCTCCTTCAAATTGTACATAGTTCAGCAACTGATATGACTTACTCACCCTCGCAAACCATGGGAGTTTGGAATAAAATGGGTGAATTCCTTAATAGCTATATGAGGAGCAAAAAAATCAACAATATATCGTAGAGGTGTTTTGCATGGTTTTGTTGATGTAGTAGAAAGCCTTACTGCAATGGAGATAAGAGCCAAACTACCATTGAGGGATGATGGTCTAGGAATTTTGTATGCAAAACCTACTCCAATACAAACAAGAGCTAAAATTATCATTGAAAGATGATGGTCTAGGACTTTCATATGTATTTTTCCTATCATACTTGGATTCTTCGTTGTTAAAGGTTACTAAATTGTGTCGCATTTGGTATACTCATGTTTGGCTTATAGAATCTAGTGTAACTCTCTTATAACACAAAGGAAAAAGAAAATCCATAAAACCAAGAACATGCCTCTTTAGATGAAATACAACTGATTTCGAGCAGGTTTTAGATTATGGATACAAGGCAGGAAGGGGGCTGCAAGTGGCGATTAAAGTGGAAGTGAAGTATGGTCTTAAATTCTTGGAAGGATTGGTTGATTAATAACCAATCATTTTGTACTTTGAGTTTTATGGTGACCAAGGTGGATGATAAATATATGCTTGAATCTCTTGTGGTTTCACTTAGATTATTTTATTTTCTTTGCATCCAGACCATGCACTGAAAAAACATAGGTCTGCAATTCGTGAGCTTAAACTATGGTGGTGATTAATGTAGAAGGTAAATATGTTAGCTCTTGTGGGTTTCATTGAGTTATATTTTATCTTAAATGAAAAAAAAAAAAGCACAAACTTTAATAGGTGTGCAATTTTTGTACTAGTGATGATTAAGGTGGAAGATAAATTTCCTCTTGGTTCTCTTATGGGTTGCATTGAGCTATTCTTAACATCTAGACCAAACCCTAATAATAATTATGATAAGTGCTCAAACTTTTGAACTCGGGGTTGTACTCAAGGACTGGTGATGATTAAGGTGGAGGATAAATATGCTCTTAGATATCTTGTGTTTGCATTGAGCTAACAAAACCCTAAGAAAAATAATTATGGGTATGTGATTTTGTACTCAATGATTGGTAATGATTGAGGTGGAAGATAAATATGCTCTTATAGATCTAATGTGGATTGAACTTAGTTATTTTTTTGTGTATAGACCAAACCCTAACAACATAAAATATCGGTCTGCAAATTTTGTACTCAACATTTATTGGACATTAGTTAAGTTAGAAGATACATATGCTCTTAGATCTCGAGGCTTTCACTGAGTTAATTCTTTCATTTAACTAGATATTACCAAAATATTTTATGGGAATGCAAATTATGTACTCATGCTTTGGTAGATGATAAATCTTTATTCTCTTACAAGTTTAACTATGTTAATTTTTTGTATCAAGATAATACACTGAAAATAAATTATGTGTGCAAATTTCAGTTTGGTGTTAACTAAGGTGATAAATAAACATGCTACATCTCTTGTGGGTTTCAAATAGATATTTATTGCTCTAAACCAAACTTTATAGAGGGGAAAAAAACCAAAAAAAAACATTAACACCCAAATCTTATTATGGGAGTTCCACATTAAAATTGATGCAAGAGATTGGCCTGAAATATGGGTTTCGAGCTCCATTGTAGCCTTCTAAATCATATGCATCCAAAATAAGAAGAAATCCTAGTCAGTCAGAATCTAATAACCCAATCCATATCCTCAGTAGATGTCGATGCTAGGGATTTGTTGATCATTGGTCAAAGGCAATTATCATCTCAAGCATAAAGCTAATGTAACATATTAGATATATTGACTCATTCATTCATTTTTTATTGATTAATTTATCACATAGGCCATGCACTGCTTATATCCCATTGGTGTTGGTGGTAGCGGCCCGCATCCACTACTCTAGATATCTTAAACCCCTTCAAACCTTATAACAACATGCATCCTTTATTACACCAATTAAACAACCAATGCTTTCTTCTAATGCATTGCATTGGAATTCATCCATCCCTCTAACGTATATTGTTACACCAATGTAACAACCAATGCTTTCTTTTAATGCATTACATTAAATTTAATCCATCCCTCTTGCCTAGGTACATAAGCATTTAGAGTAATATGATTTTAGAGTAATCTAGATTTATATTAATTGACTAAGTTTAAATCAACATACTTTGAATTCAAATTAATAAAAATATTATTTTTATGAATCTACTGCAATAATCAACCATGGTATGTAAGAACACCACTAAAACCCCACAGCAAATAACAAAGTGTGTTGTCTCTCTAAGATGTGAGGAACAAATTCTTATTAACCCTTAAAACCGTTCTATATCAGTTTCAAACTCTCTTTCTTGTCCCTCCTTCCAAAGGGAGTATAAAGCTATTATATATTGTAAATTTATACTATATATTGTATAAATTGTTATAATTTTAGTATTATAGATGTATTCATGGATCCTTTAAGAGGGTAGTTGAATCCATCTACCTAAATTTTAACATTACAGACAGATTTAGACACCCCTTTATAAATTTCAAAATTGTAGATGGATTCAGAGACACCTTTGTCTCTAAATTTTAATGTTGTAAATGGATTGAGAGATCCTGGAGTGATATAATTAACAATGACTAGCATAAATGACTAATTTATATACTTGTTGTACTTGTTAGTTGGTCATACTTTTATTCTTGGACTATAGTAGTCGTTAATGTTAGTCATTTTTACTTTTGTCACTATCTAGTCATATATTTTAGTCCTAGACTAAATTAGTCATTTTTAGTTGTGTCACTTACTATCTATTCATATAATTTATCCCTAGATTAAATTAGTTGTTTAAGTTAGTCTTTTTAGTTGGATCACTTAAAATTGCTCAAATTTAGTAGTAATTCACCTGAAATAATTGTGGTGTTTAATATTTTTAGTCACGCAATCAATCATCCCTCATTTTGTACTAGTGATAATTTAATTTTCCCTTCTAAAAATGCATTTCTTTTAAGCTGCCATTGTCCAAGGGAAAAGAAATTTACGCAAGAGTTTAATGAAGAACCCTCTAATGTTGAGGCTAATAGATAGAAGCCTTCAAAAAATTAAAAAAATTAAATTATAGAGCTTTCCAAAACTAAATATTCAGATTCCCAAGCCTTACAAATGCTTTGCTCTTTCGAGATAATTTTTCTAGAAGAAATTTTGACATCCAAGAGGAGAAGCTTCCCTTATGCTTATGGCTAGGAAAGAAAGGTTTCAATGAAAGAATACGGCCCCAAAACAAAAATCGATCTAAATTATTCCAAGCTTAAAAAAAAAAAATCTCTTATGATCCACTTGAAAACCATATTCATCCTCAAGATCTGCATAGAGACTGAAAAAAATAAAGGGGTTTTATTCGCAAACCAAGGTAGATATAGCTTGTAAAATTTTTATCTCTTCAAACCTCAAGCAACCACCTACAAAAAAAAAACAAAAACAAAGTTCAAGCTTGAAACCCTTCTCCTTCCTTTCAGATCTATGTAAACACAAAGGAGACCCAAATACACATCTAAAAGAAATAGAATTTATATAACAGAAGGGTTAGTAATATATATAAAAAATTATTTACAAAATTTACAAATTTGTTAACCCAAAGAGTATGAGTACAACTCCGCTCTTGGGTAACAAAATATAGCTCTAAATTAGCCAAATTATTCAATTAAACCGCAATGATAAAAAGAAATAGATTGGGATCAATAATATTTCTGAGCTATAACCAAGAAACCCCTACAAAAAATTAAGATTTTTTATTAATAAGCCTTTGAAAGAGATTAATGTGGGTTCTTCCAATCCTATGCTTGAGAGTTGGTTGGTTGAACTGAAAACATCCCCAAACGCTAAAAAATGATTCACAAAAATAATTTATACACACTTTCAAAAAATATATTGTTAGATCCAAATGGGATTGGAGAGTACAATGAAAAGGAAGACTAGGGGTTCAACCAAAAACCCACTAGCGCTTCCAGATCTAAAGTATTTCTCCAATCCAAATACGAGTGCAAGATAACTATACACCAATAAATATACAATAGCAAATGGAAATAACAATTAATAGCAAAGGTGGAAAATTAAGCATAATGAATTAGTAAAATATTACCACAGTCATGGAAGAATAACACCACAAAAATTTTACCCCCAAAGATTGCCTTTATTATTCAAAAAATATCTAGTACATAGTGCAACAAAGTTTCAAGAGCCAAGAGCTTGATTACATGATCTCAGGTGTTACAATGAGTAGCCAAGGGCTCAATTTATAGAAAAATGAGAGAGTGGAGCCTCTCCAAGTGAAAATAGCTAGTTCTCTTCAGCAAATGGCTTGATCCATGTCAAACAAATGTGATCCCTTCATGAGTTGCGCGGATCTCTAGGAAGGAATTTGTTTGCCTTGAAGAAGGAGATGGATTGACCAAGAATTCAATCCCAAAGTGGTTTGGATCACTAAAATAATTTTCTTCACTTTTATCCTTGAGAATCTCTCATTCAAAATAACAATCTTGGACCATTCTTTTAAAAATTTGATTTTGCTAGGGCATGGGTTCCTTTTCCAGACTAGCGATTTTTTCCATGGGTCATTTTTTCTTGGTAAATGGAATTCCCACACTTCTTTGACTTGAATTTAATATTTAGGATTTTCCATCTCATTTTTTATCATTTTCACTTGGAGAGAATTTTTATTTTTCTCTCATTTTACTTAATGGCTAATTTTTGGCTAATTATTTGCCATTATTTGCCAAAAATTAGAAAATTTGGTTTTCAAGGGGTAAAGACATATTTTTCCACCCTCAAAGTGTCTCTAGATAGAATGTTGAGGTGTAGAGGTCTAATTTTGATTACTCATACCCCATACAACTGCTATAGAAAACACTTGTTACATTTTACATCAATTATTATATAAAAATCCCATTCAATGAGGAATTTTCACAATTAAAATTTGACCCCTAGACACAACCAAATTCTGTGAGATTTTAGAGATGATCTAGTATGACAATCTACATCGATTCTAGACACGAGAACTCACCTAATACTTTACCATCAAGCCTCACTCTATCTTTGGGGGATATTTAGGAGAAAAACTTAACTAATTATTTAGTGTCGAGAAACACAAATAATTAGCTAAAGAAAAAAAACTCCCTACATGGAAAAATCTCTAGAAAAATCATAAGTTACCTAAGTGTGTTATATGACTCCATTTTCATCATACTATAATCATTTTTACATAATGCCCACATGGCTGCAAAATTTGGAATTTAAGATGATGACCAAAAGTTGAATGATGATGATGAATTTTGATATCTTGGTTGTTTTGACAATGTTGAGATGCTTTGAAATGTGCTCTCATCATGGAATGGTTGACCAAACTTCAAATCCAATTTGAGTGCTCAACATCTGGCTCCATACGAGGACGTGTACTTTCATGAAATCATGTGAGAATACAGAATTTGCATCTAATTCAAACAGGGTACATCAACAATATCCATTCAAATATAAATCTAGAAATCATCACAATAACAAACGTTGAAAATTGAAAAACTATGTTGAAATATGTAGTTATTCTAATAACATGAAATATGAATCTAATCTGGGATCATGAAACAACAATTCTGAAATGTAATCTAATCTACGAGAGTAGGGTTAGAAAGATAATATAGAGGATGCCCCTTGGGCATCGATACTCTAGATGAATTCCATCTTAAGAATTTGTTGACTCACAAGCATATCCATGGGTTGTTTCTTTGTCGTGCCTTGTTCCATTCTGATCATCTTGGGACATTAACTCATCACAATGTTGCGTTGTATATGGCCATCAAATTTATCAAACCTCTTTTGTTTTATTTTCCGACTTTGAACTTGTTGAAGCTTGACCTTATTTATCGTTGATGAATTATCTTTTATATCCTTTATCTTTTTCCTCTTTTTTCTTTTCTGCTTTTTAATTTTCTTCCTGGTAGGCTGTGGCATTGATGATTATGTGACCATTGTATATTTCTCTGCCTGTTCTTCGAAAGGTGTTGATGCAAAATCTGAACTGTCCTACTATTTTACGGGATTCCCTACCTTTTCATTCTAAATTTGTCATGTCAAGGGTGATGGAAAATTCGTCAAAACTGCATCACTCTCTAACATGGATGACCCCCTTATAATTTCCTTATAGGGCTTCCTTGGATCCTCAACATGATGTCTTCACTCTAATTCGCGATCAAGCCTGACAAAGGTACTATATGGCATGGAGATGGTGGCATAAGATAGGTCCATTTTAAGGCTACCACCTAAATACTATGCCCATTTTCTCAATAAGAGCATGCCCCATGTATCAGGCACATCTATCGTAACTAAATCCATAGTGATCATTTTATCGGGGTATGTTGCTAGAAAAACCTGTAAATATTTGATTAATCCACACACTTCAATCCTTTTCAAGTCCATGGAACATATGTTATTATGACGCCTAGATATCCTTAAGTTCAGTTGCTACATTACTTTCGTGGTCATGATATTAGCTAAAGCCCCTGAATCTAACATGCAGTTATGTAAAAGGCAATAATTCACAAGCAAAGAAATAATGAAAGGTTGGTTTTCTTCATTTCCAATATAACAATTCATACTCTTCAATATAATTTATTCATCCTCAATTTCAACATAAGGCATTTCTTCCCGCTGAGTAGCTTTAATGGCACTTCGAAGCTTTGTCCTCTAAGACGATATCTTCAAAACCTCTAATATTGGAATACAAAACTTTGCACTATTCACCCAATCTCCCAAGTCAAAATTTAATTCTGAAGTAGGAAGGGTGGGGGGGGGGGATTTTTATAATTGCTTTGTTTTCGACTATTCCCCTTTTACTAACTAATTCCTTTATATTTTTCCATAGTAAGAATTTGTCTAGTTATAGTTTTTCCCCAAAAAAAAGGGTAATTTTATCATCATTATTAGTGATCATGTGATGAATCATCTAATTTCTCTCAATACGTTTAGCTTGATTCCCCAGGGAAACATATTAATATGATTACTAGTTTCCCCATGTTCCTTTCTACCCTTGCTACTTTCAATTAAATTTCTCACAATGGGAAAAGTAGTCTCTTCATGAAGATCATCACTGGATCTGCAATATGGTGGAGCTTTTTCGACAAGGTTTGCAGACTCAAGTGGGTTTGCTGGCCTACTCTAATTAGGAGGGCCCTTATTCTTCTTCCATATACCATTTGGCCTACGTTGGAACTTATGTACTTGTGATCTTTCCATTTCCACCAACCTATTATGCATGGTCGTTACTTCTTTTGCATGTTTTTCTTCCATGGTCTTTATCATTTGTGCTTGATTTGCTGTCAATTTTGCTTGGTTTGGCTCCATAATCCTAATCATTTGTGTGAGCTATTTAACATGGTCATGATCCACTTCCTTAATCTATTTTCCCTTAGATTCTCATGACTTACTTGGACCCCTATCAAATCCTGGAATCTCAAACTTTCTAGTCGCTTTTGTACATTTCTCCAATTCTTCAGCTAAAGTTTGAGCAGCCTTTAAATCCTTAAGTTTAGTGCGCATTAGCTCATAATAATTGTCAACTCTAAATGCATCAATACAGTAAATCAAAAGAGATTTCTCTAGAGGTTTAAAATATTGAGGCAAACTTTTCATAATATCATAAAATTTCTTATTAAATTCCTCCACTATATCATTCTCATTCTTCTCCATATTTCTAACAGCGTTAAGCATATGCCTCTCATCTCTTTTATCTTTATATTTTCCGTTAAAGGCATCAATAATGGATGTTAACAAGTCAAACATGTTAGCAAGAAACTTTGTGAACCAATCAAGAGCATTCTCATCAAGAGACAGAACGAAAAGTCTCATCTTAACGTCCACATGATCAACAATGTTACACCTTTTATCCACACAAAGGTTAAAATTCCTAAGGCGAATTTTGGCACTAATAACACTATTGCCTTAGAAATAAGGAAAATTCTTGATGGCCTTATCTTGAATGGCATGCGAATCACCATTAATGTTAGTAAAACTACAAGGGGTGAACAAGTCATTCATGATGTCTTGTTGAGCCCGACCCTAACAAAGCAAATGGATTTCAAAATAGCTTCCAGCCTGAGATTAATAACAAGTCTACGAGAAGAGAGTTTATTTAATCACACTCTAAATACCTTTTCATTATTAGAAATGGGAGTAACCAAGCTACTTGGATTCGTTCTAGTAGAAATTCTTGCAGGAAATGAAACAATTGGATTTGCCACTCCAACAAGAATATAATTCTAGAGATCTAAGATGCAAGAATCGAAAGTTAGTCCTATCCCAAGTCAAAACAAACTTATCCCTAACAATGATGCCAGAAAATGTTGTTGCCTAAGATGCACACCTAGATTAATGTGGAAAAAGTCCCCAATCCCACCAAATGTGGTCTTTAAGGTGCAACGTTAAGAGAAGGGGTTGTCACCTATTCCCAACTATCTTTGTTTAAGCTCTCTCCTAGTTAAACCAAAGGGGGTAGTACCTAAAGATAACACTAAAGAAGAACTTGTTAAGGATAACAAGGCCTAGGAGATAAAGGGCAAAGCAATCACGATTCAATTATAACTTGAATTTAAAGATTAATTAGTGAGTATGAATATCAATGATCATGTAGATGTAAATGAGATAGATTCAATGAAATCAATAAGACATCCAACAAGATAAAATATGATAGACCAATGCCTTTAGATAATGCTCAAAGATAAATTATGATACTTGCAAATGAAATGATCTTTCAAGTTACAGGAATAGCAATGTTGAAAGACAAGCATTAGTGAAACGATATTACAAGATATTAAGTATAATATTGAGATATGAACAATAGAAAGGCTTGCAAGATAAATATACCTTATACTTGTAGTTTTAAGAGAGATACTCTAATAAGATAGAATGATATCAAAGGACAATGGGCATATAATTTAAATGACAAGTATAAGAGCAATAAAATGAAATGCTTGCAAGTAAAATAATTGCTTACAACTCAACTTACACAATAACCAATTGTAAAATGAAAAAATGTTATGTGAGTGTGTGATGCAAAGTGGTCTTGGTAGATTTTAATCAATGCCTACTATATGGTTGAACTTCCCCTCAATTCCTCAAAAACTGGTAAAGAATGAGGTGAATTGAAAGAAGGCTAGGATGAGGAGGTACTTGTCCTTCATTAACGATATTGTTGTCGCTAGTAAAACACCCTCCAAAATTTTGGCTCACGCTCAATTTCAGAGCCTTCCTTGGTCTTGTACATTATCGTCACAAACTTTGAAACTCATTCCATTGTTTTATTAGGGAGTTTTAATCCCCTTTGCAAGATAGGAAAAACGTCGTATTTTCACATGTTAGTTATCGCATCATGTATATAATCTTGTTCTAGTGGTTTCAAGAGGTCACCTTTGTGCAAATGAATTTTTATAATCATGTAAACATCAGTCACACTCATTTCCAAAGTTTTAAGCATTGTCGCACAAGTGTCATCATGTTCGTCGCAAAGTGTATCTTAAGTGTCGCACTTGTTGTAAAGCTGTCACACGGAGGAAAATGCATTGGCATATGTCCTTAATGATCTATGTTGTTGTGTCATCAAGTATTATAAGTGTGTGATCGCAGTCGAAGTCTTGTCATTGTTCTCATCAACCTCCCTAAACTGTGCACTATGCAGTCTTAGTCCTCTACTGTGACCTTTCCTCTTGACACTATGCAGCGCGCATTTCCTACCTCCTAGGAGTACTACACTGTGCATTTTTTGTGCTCAAGCCTTAGCCTTGACTCCCATAATTGCACAATTCATTCTCCCAGCCTAGCCTTAACTACGTCTACGTAGCCTCTAGCCTAAAGTTCATCCTTGAGATCTTGCAATGCGTAAATGCGCAATGGCCCAACCTTTGTTGTCTTCCAAAATTGCACAATGTGCTCACCCAATTCTCATCCCCTCAGCCTGCCACACTAACCCTCAGGGCTGCACAGTTTGTCCCCTCAGCCTAGCCTAAACTGCACATTGTGCAGTCTTAAGGCTCAATGCTCCCCTTGACTGCCTGAACTACACAATTTCGCAACCACTGAGCCATTTTCCCAACCTTCCATTCGATTTTGGCTCGGTCAATGGATTAGCATGCACAATTTGAGGCTAGGTGGTTTTCGAACTGATATCGTCTCATCATGAGTGAATTGCATAAACAAGTACCTTATTATGCCATGGAGAGATGATGAAGAAAGGGATGTTGGAGCGAAACATGTTGAAAGACCATCTTGTAGCTGAGTATGAAGCTGATCAATTAAGAGAAGGAAAGGTACACCAGTTTATGATCACCATTCAAGGCTTGAGATCATTGAAGATCCCTTATCACCAAGCCATGCAGAGGTGAAAAGAAGAGTATTCTCAAGAAGACCTGCAACACATAGTAGCAACAATGGCTTGACATTGTTGCATCATCAAGCAGTCTATGTCAGCAATGTCATGTCATGTCATGTCATGAGTTGTCGCATGCCACACCATTGAGGTTAATGTTTCAAAAATGTATTGTAAAGTGGAAGTCCAAAGGACATGTATGGAATATGAAGATTCGTGTAAAGTTGAAAAGCCATAGGAAGTCAAACATCCATGAGGGTAGATGAAGAGTCATAAGGAAGGTGAAGCATCACTTCCTCATTATTATATATACACCCTCATTGTAAGAGAAAAGTACTTTTTCATCTTGGCTCCTCACACAAGACATTAGAGAGATAAGCTAGTTCTTTGGAGGAGAAAGGAGTGGCTCCAACGCTCCACTATTGGAGCTAGTGGTTTTCATTTTATACATGTGTCTTGGAACTTTTACTTAATATAAGAAGCCATATGGGCCAACACATTCTTCATGCATTGATTATGGATATTTGTAAGACTATTATGTGAATGTTTGTAATTCATGTTTGCTTTAATTTATGCTAAAGTAGTTGAACCATTTCGGTTATTTTGGTGCTTATCATATTGAGAATGTGTTGTAATTGCTATTATCTTTGTCGCATCCTCGTGGACTATTCCATTGGATATTAGGCAGATCTTCCTTGTTACATTGTTTGCAATGATCGTCACATCTTCGTTTACTATTCCGCTTGATGTTGTACATACCTCTCTTATTCATGTGTGTCTCTACTAGGGTGGTTCTACTACCTCTCTCTTAGAGTTTCACTTTTCCTCCCCTCGGTTGTGAAAGAACTTTGGCACACATATGATTGAACACTCACTAGGCACACCCCCTTGATTTTTTGAAAGTGCATTTGTACTCCTCTCTCTTGTTGACAGTTAGAGCCAAGGTGTATCTTTAAGATAATCAGGAACCAAGCCATATTACGAATGGTGCTCCTATCAAAAATGGTGTGAGGTCTAATTGGACCACATATTGGGGAGACCCCTTAAATTTTTATGGATCTAGAATCGTCAATATTTATGGTGCCAGAAGGAGGGAAGCTAGATTTTTATGGTTAATAACCTCAGCAACCCCAATCTTACTTCCTCTGGTCAAGGCAATAACATTCCTAGCAACTCCTCTGTGCACATCCATGAAGTTGGTAATTATTCTAAGCCTGGAACTATGTAAGCTTACGAAGTCTCTTACGATCAGATCTAGGCCTTCCACCCCATCACCTGAAAGTCTGCGAGACTTATTAGATTGATACCCGGAGTAGAAACTCTTTCATATTTTCCAAAGAAGAACCAAGCCACCTCCACTGGGATAGTGGTCTCAACGATTGAAGAAGTGGTTCTCGCCACCCTTGAAAAATTAGCAGATTATGAAGAAAACACTAAAAAACCATAACAACCTCTAACCTTCAATGGTGGTGACAATGATAACGTAGTGCTCTCGGACGATACTTTTCGTGTGTTAGGCGATGAAGAAGAAGAAGAAGAAAACCAGTCAAATTCTGATGAAGAAGGGGATAAAAGCGAAGAAGACATGGCAGACCAAGATGTGGATTGGATGACTCAGGGCCCACTTGCACTGTCGGGTGTGTTACACAAGATGACAAGGCACCCAGAGAAGCTACTAATGAAGTATGACCCCGACAAAGCAATTAAAGTGGAGGACCATCTAGATAACTTCTACCTACATCTACAAACACTTGAGGTACATTACGATGATGTTGCGTGTAGACTATTTCTGTGTACCTTAGATGGTAGTGTAGTTGTATGGTATCATATCCTTCCTCCAAGCTGGATCCATAATTGGAGGGGTTTTAAAAAATTATTTCTTGAAAAAATTGTTGATGATAAAACTCCCGCCATGCTTTTGAAAGAGCTGGGAAATCTCAAGATGGAGCAGAAAGAAAAGGTAAAAGACTTCATCAGAGGATTAACCGTATCTTGAACAAATTTCCACTAAAAAAAAAACCTCGTGACTCCATCACAATTGACTATTTCACATCTGCCTTACCATCAAGCATTGTGTTGTTCGTGAAAAGAACTACGAAACCAACTTTGGTTGAAACTTTTGAAGAGGAAATCGCAATTGAATAGGACCTGCATGCGATTGGATTCATCAAATATTATGAAGTAACAAATGCCTCCAAAGACATGAGGAAAATGTCTCATGCCTCTATAAGAAAGCCCAAAGAAAAGGAAGCAATTGATCTTGAAAGCTTGACCCGCACTATCAAGTCTCTGTCCAATGAGTTGGTAAAATTGAAACAAAGGTCAAGTGAGACCACTATGAGCATCCGACCTCCCATGTTCAAATTTTTTAGAAGGACTTCCAACTCTGGCAGCAGCAACAATCAACCGGCCAAGTCTGCTCAAAGCTCGAACGTTGTGTTGAATATCGAAAGTATGGCCATGGATCAGTATTGTTCATTTCATCAAGAATACCATTTAGAGAAAACATGCCCAAAGTGGAACCATGACATGAATGTTATGGCTGCACATTTTATTAACACGGTGTTGATTGACGAGCAGAATGAGCCTTCGAAAGAAAAGGAAGAAACTTTGACAGCCAAAGAGACCCCAAGCATGGGGCGTGCGGTGAACACAGCTAGTTGTGTACTTGCAGATGGAAAGAGAAATGTCGAAAAAGAACCATTGAGTAATGACCCGACCCAGAAGCAAACCACTCGATATAACTTAAGAAGCCAAGGGCTGGCTCCTACAGAAGACTTGACAAAGCAAAAGTTGAAGGAACATTTTCTAAGAAAGATCACTCTGTCTATCAACTCAACGCATAATACTCAGAACAAGTCTAAAAATGAAGTCACAGTGAAAATCACTTTTGCAAGTAGAAAAAGTAAGCCCATCACTCTGGAAGTAGTGGACAAGCCAACTTCCCCAGTCACCTCAGCAGTCTCTCCTACACTAAATTACAACATAGTCGATGAAATGAAGAAGGCTCACGTGAATATCTCATTGTTCAAACTAACAGAGATTAGGAGCTAGCGGGACATGCTCCTACGCGCACTTGGACAATCTGTCTGAGGTAACGATTCTTCTTCACAAAAGGGTGTTGAATATGGTAAGTCCTCAAGTTCCTTGGAGTCTATACTTAATTCCTTAACATTCAATGTAAATGTGACTCTACCCTCCGTTTCTATTGACATTTGAAATTTTCAATTATAATGTACATAATTGCTTAGTTGATTCTATTGCATCAGTAACATAATTCCCTTATCTGTCACAAAGAAAATCAATGCAAAATGGGATAAAACATATGCACAAATTATTTAGTTGGACAAGACTCATGTCCATGCAATTGGTGAACTTAAAAATGTGCTTATTCATTTATCATTTGATCACCGATTTCACCAATCTATAAACATAGTAATTATGGACATTCCGAAAGCATATGGTGTATTATTAAGCAGGTACTAGTCCAACAAGTTACAAGGATACTTCGCAACAGACTGGTCACATTTGTGGCTTCCATATAAGGGAAAAAACAATCAAATTCGGGTGAACTCAAAGCGATGTATGAAACACACGGTAACTCCCTTAGAGAGCGAGAATGAGCTAATGGCTTTTGCAGACCTTATCTTTGGCAATTGCTTTTTGGAAACTGAACTTGGGTGTTATCTTGCTTAGCCATCCTTAGTCCCACTAGATACAAAGTTGGAGCTCCTTCCTAGTCCAACTGGTGAAAATGATAATTGTACATTTAGTAGTAATAATAATAGTAGTACTAGTGTAGAATGTACCCCTTGTACATATGATATGTGGGCTTTGTATTTTGATGGTTCCAAAATACAAGAGGGCTCTGGAGCTAGTTGTGTTTTAATAGACCCACAATAGAGAAAACATTTGATCTCTAACCACTTGGAATTTGAGTGCACAGACAACACTACGGAATACGAAGCACCCATCTTGGGTTTGCAAAGAGCCGTCGACCTCAACATTGTAGTTCTCAAAGCAACAGGTGACTCAAAAATTATTGTATGTTAGGTAGTGATACCATACACTATGTGTCACATCATCTCAAAAGTTACCAACAAGAGGTATGGCATTTGATTTCACATTTCTAAGATTTTAATATTATTTTTCTTAGAATGCGTAACGCATATGCCGATGCATTGACAAATGTTGTTGCGAAGTTATCATTGCTTAGGGACGATTTTCTGTAGAGCTTCTTTATAAGCCATTCGTCCCTAATAATATTACTAATTGACACATTTTCAATAATGACCAGCAAATACTGTGTTTTATGGAGAACATCAATGTATTCAAAGATACAGTGATCGATGAAGACAAGCACGAGAAGGGATTGCAAGATGCAGCTAGCACAACCAAAGGAAACCTCGTGCTGAAAGGCGTGGTATCATTACAAAATTTGTATGACTTTTAGAATCGCTTTTGAGGGCCATTCAATGCAATGACCCACAACTCAATGCATGAGCAGATAAATATGGGAACAGAAAAGGATCTAAACTATGTCAATCTTGGTACTTGTTGCACACCATAAGAGCGACAAGCTTTTATCTGCTTATTCAAGTAGTACCGAGATGTATTTGCATGGACGTATGACGAGCTCAAAACTCATGACACACGAATTGTCCAACATGTAATTTCAATCAAAGAAGGGCCAAGCTGTTCCAACAAAAGGTGTGAAAGGTACATCCTACGCTTGAGCCTCTCATTCAAAAGGAGTTAAGGAAGTTGTTAGAAGCTCGGATCATATATCAAGTGCGACATTCTACCTGGGTATCGAACTTTGTCCAAGTGAGGAAGAAGTTTGGGGAAATCCGCTTGTGTGTTGATTTTTGCAAGCTGAAGTGTGCCTTAGAAAAATAAAACTACCCCATGTCGTCTATGGCACGGATACTGCAAACAATATCACGGTCATAAATGTTTTCTTTATTGGATGGGTATTCGAGATACAATCAGGTTCTAGTCTTAAAGCCTGGCAGACTTAAAACAACATTACGCCTTAAAACAACTTACGCACTAAGTGGGGTACGTTCACATTCAAGAGAATGTCGTTTGGGTTGACTAATGCTGGTGCAACATCTCAATGTACAATGGACATTGCATTCCGTGGATTGATTGGACAAAGCATGGTAGTCTACCTCGATGATGTCATGGTGTTTTCTAAGAATAGATCCGACCACATACGCCATTTGTGGAAAATTTTGAGCGATGTCGTAAGTATGGGATATCCCTTAATCCCAAGAAGAGTATTTTCACAGTGTCCAAGGGTAACCTCTTAGGCCACATAATTGCCAAAAGT
Organism: Pinus taeda; assembly: GCA_000404065.3. Taxonomy (NCBI): domain Eukaryota; kingdom Viridiplantae; phylum Streptophyta; class Pinopsida; order Pinales; family Pinaceae; genus Pinus; species Pinus taeda. The sequence continues at coordinate 378,049 of APFE030350157.1, forward strand.
GGGATTAAATTACACTCGGAGAGGGTCAAAGCAATTACGTAGATTCCCTGTAACAACCCCGGGTTAAAATTTCATGTAATAAAAGCGAATAAAGCTAAAATAATACCACGGGCAAGGGACAATTATTCCAAGCTGAATTTTGGGCAAAATATCCTAGTGGGCATCACTTGTGTTTTATGGCTAAGGGGAGATTGGCAAAGGCAATGGCTAAGGATTTGGAAAGGAAAAAAAGTATTTTTGGAACATTATTTATGAAAATAATGGAATTTAGGAGAAAAGGAGGGTGAAAGGTCATAGGTTGCATGTGAGGAGGAAAATAATGGAAAATTGAAGAAAATAGAGGCATCAATGATAAAAATACCTCAGAGCATCAGTTGGTATCCTTTTGTCAGTTTAGTGTTAGAATTTGTCTCAAAGAGGATAAAGCACCAAGATGAAAAGAATGTAAGCAAGCAAGGAAAGGAAAGGAAAAGCAAGGAAGTGAAAGGAAACCAGAGAAGGACAAGGAAAGAAAAGGAAGGAAAGGATCAAGCAGCTTTAGCGAGAAGACTTGCAGGTAACAGATGGCATGTGTGATTTCCTAGCTGGTTTTGAAATGCAGTATGTGTATGTTGGTATTTGGTTATTTTGTTATCATTGGCATGGATTTTGTTAGGTTTCAACAGTGGGTTTTAACCTAGCATTGCCATTTCTAGATAGCCATGGTGTGATTGGACTTTTCTCGGTTTGAGATTTGGATTGTCGAATGGTTTTGGAATCTGGCGTGAGGTGGTCTCATGAAAATTACCAAAGTCCTAGGAATCCCTTGACTAGTAATGGCGGGATACACGGTAAAGTTTGAGGGTGGAGACAGGAAAATTCCTCAAGGATGGTGAAGAAATCCGGAGGCATCCAAGCTCGATTTGGTTTTGTGATCTCGGCACCAGTTTAGGTGTGATCACGCTATGGAGAGGGTGGAGATGGTTTAACCTCTGGATTCTCTTGATTGTTTATGGATTGGTTTATCCCATGAGATCTTGTATTCATGCTTGGAATATGGCACAAGGGTGATTGGATGAAAGAAATATCCGGTTCAGCTAAACTATGGTCAGGTGGAATGTGGAAGTCCCGAACCCAGTTGGTAATTGCCTATGGTTAATAAAAACTAAGTTTGTCTTTCTTTTGGTAAGGACATATACTAGTTATTACGTGGCTTTAATGATTGTTCTCTTATTGTTCTCTATCTAGTTATCTATTGGTTATAAGCATGGTTATATGATAGACCTCAGTCATGGCTCTATTAATGTTTTTACTTGTAACTGAATAAATAATGAATGCAAGACCTAATTGATGTTATGACAACTAATGTGAGAAGGTAGAGACCCTTCTTGTTAAACCTTAGTTAAGTTTTCAATCCCTTATGTTCAAACTTGCATTCATGACCTATAGGTGGCATATCTACCAAGTGTTTAACAAAATCTCAGTCCTGGTTGGGGATGGTAACGTCAAGTCTTGGTTCCAGTTTTGGTTTGTAAGCATTGTCTTCATGTCTTTTATGAGTTATGGAAGCTTTATGGATATCTAGGCAGAGGCTTAGCCCCAGCCCTAGAAAGTAGCCTTAATTCTCACAATCGTTGGCATGACATTGGCAGAAAAAGGCTACAGTCACACTGATGTAGGCCTATGCGAGCTGTTGAAAATAGCAACAAGAAATGCTAAAAATAGAATTTCCAAAAAATAGCATTTCGGGATACCTTCCTCTTTTAGTTAGTCCCTATACTAAAATAGAGAATTAAAATTCGAATTTGATCTTAGCAGCAATTTAAAAAATAATTAATTAATTCATCTTGAGTTAATTAGTTAAGGAAAATCAAACTTGAAGTCTATGTGGGGACATGCAACAATTTCTCCATTAATTGAGGATTTTATCCATCAGTTAAAGGATAAGGATGAGTTGTAATTATGAGTTGTAATTAGTTGGCTCAATTAACTTAGTCAAGTCCAGTTAGATTAATTCAAACAGTTTGTTGAATTAATGTAAGTTCAGTGAGTTAATGCTTGCATGCATGTAACTACTGCACTTCAGATAACTGAGTATTCTCTCATAAATAACTCATGCATGTTAGTTCAAACAGAGACCCAGTTGAGATCATATGGAGGGGTAGTGTACTATCAGTTGCTAGAATATTCCATTGTGAATATTCCTTGCATGCAGAAGGAATTCTTTCCTTGAGGATTGCACAATTACTTCTTTAGGTTTTGTGAGTGTGATGAGGCCAATTCACACATGTGACATCATTGGACCCCATGAAAAATTGCGCAAGGAAATAGGAGGCTTGGAGGGCTTGAGGAGGACATATACTATGTCTATTAAGTCTGTGAGTTGTATTGTTTGATTGCAGAGAGAGCAAGATAGCTTGAGAGCTGATTCTTTTTGTAACTTGAACAAGATTTCCACTTGTATGATAATATAGAGTTGGGGTTTTAGGCTGAGGCTTTCCCCATGATATTTCTTCTGTGTTATGTATGATTGATTTCTCATTCTCAGTTATATGTGTTCTCTTGATCTTGCTCAATTCGATTAAGCTTTCGAAAAGTGTTGTAGAAGTAGATCTTGTATTGTGTTTTAGTATATTGCATAATTTGTTGATCTACAGTGGTAATTTCTACATGGTATCGGAGCAAAGGTGATCAAAGCGAAGAACAATATACAACAAGGAGAAGTTCGAAGTTTGGTTCCTAAATATAGAAATCAAGTTCTTATCACATTTCTATTTCACCTATGGCATTCAGTGGTTTAAGACTCAAGTATGCCCTTGGTGGCAGCTCGAATTATATAGCCTGGAAGGATCGCATGGAGGCAGTATTAGAGGATAACGGTCTAAAGGACTTCATTGATCAAGAAGTCCCCAAGCCGACTGGTGCTACTTAACTGGCGGAATGGAAGAAATGTGTGGCTAGAGCAAGGAGAATCCTCCTAGAGGGAGTTCGAGACCACATTATCTCGAGCCTCCATGGGAAGGAGACCCCGTTTTCGATGTGGAAAACATTGAAAGATTTATATTAGAACAGCAGTGATCAAAGGAAGTTGGCGCTGAAAGACAAGCTTCGTAAGATCAAGTGTGAAAAGGGCGACATGATCTCTACGTATCTAAACAAGCTCACCACTTGCAGGGATGAGCTTGGAAGTGTAGGGATCACGACCACTAATGATGACATGGTGAGTCTTGCACTCCTTAGTCTTCCTAAGAGCTGGCATAGCTACTAAGACTTGGTTAATGGAAGAGAAAAACTGCCAAATTGGGAACAACTTTGGTCGGATCTGATGCAGGAAGAAATAAGGAGAAGCACCAGAGATGGATCCTCATCGAAGCAAGATGATGAGGAAAATCTAGCCTTAGAGAGTAAGGCGAGGAAAGGGAAAGGGAAGGCATCCCATCCCAAATCTGGTTCTTCCCATGGTGGGAAGAAGATTGACAAATCGAAAGTGTGATGCTTTCATTATCATGAAGTGGGCCATTATGCTACGAATTTTCCACAAAAGAAATCCAAGAAGGGTTCCTCAAAGGGATCTGATGGTGACACACTAGCCTCACAGTTTGAGCTGGATTTCTCACTTATCACATGCATGGTTTCATCTATGGTGGAATGTGTGTGTTACCTAGACAATGGAGCTTCATTCCACATGTCAGGTGACAAGAATCTTTTCAGTACCTTGAAGGAGAAGGATCTTCAGATGTGGATCGAGATGGGCAACGATGGAAAGTATCATGTTTCAGGTGAAGGTACAGTTGTGTTTCAGAGGGAGCATGGAGCTCCCCTCACCCTGACTGATGTAAAGTATGTACCAGGTCTGAAGAAGAATCTTGTGTCTGTTGCTATGCTAGAAGATAAAGGCTATGATGTAGTCTTTAGTCAAGGAAAGGTATTCTTGAGGCATATTGGTACTGGATAGATAAAGCGAATAGGGATTCGAGTCAAGAATCTCTACAAGCTAGAGGTAGACAACTGTGCTGCTTTGAGTTCCAAAGCTGAGATGGTGCAGAGCCAAGATGTTGGTGAGCTATGGCATAGAAGACTGGGCCACTTGCACCGTGGAGCATTGAAGATCATGCATCAGATTTCTACCAGATTACCCAAGGGAAAACTTGAGCAAACAACTACATGCAAAGGTTGTACCTTGGGTAAGTATGCGAAATATTCCTTTCCGAATCGAGATAGTAGAGCTGGAGCAATCCTGGAGCGAGTTCACTCAGATGTATGTGGACCTTTCTCTATAGCCTCCACCACTAAACAAAGGTACTATGTTATTTTTATTGATGATTTTTCTCGTAGATGTTGGACCTACTTTATGTAAAATAAGGATCAGACCTTCTTGAGGTTTTATGAGTTTAAAGCCTTGGCAAAGAAAGAATCAGGAAAGAAAATAAAAGCCTTGCGTAGTGACAATGGTGGAGAGTATGTCTCCCAACAGTTTAAAGACTTTTGTGCTGCATAAGGTATTAAACGGGAACTGACAACACCCCATAACCCTCAACAGAAGGGGGTGGCCGAAAGGAAAAATAGATCGATTGTGGGAGTAGCTCGAGCGATGTTGCATGACCAAAGCCTACCACTGCATTTGTGGGCTGAGGCATGCAATACAACAGTATACTTGCAGAACAGAAGCCTGCACCGTATACTGGGGATGAAGAAACCTATGAAGGCCTATTCCGGGAAGCAACCTGATGTAAGTCACTTCCAAATCTTTGGATCATCAGTTTACTATCATGTGACCAAAGATGCCAGGAAGAAGCTAGACCCAACAGCTGAGTTGGGAATACTTGTGGGGTACACGGATACACCCCACAACTATCGGCTGTACCTGCCTTCCACTCAGAGGACTATGGTACGCATGGATCTGAAGTTCGACGAGCAGAAAGCCATGTGCTTATCACTTGAGAGGGAGCTCGAGTTGCATGCAGATGAGGAACTTTCAGTTCCTAAGGATGAGGAGCCTCAAATTGATGCGGAGCAGCCGCATGCAAAGGATCAGAGAGTGGAGACATCCACTCATGTTGATACTTCCAGAGATGGGTGGAAACGCTCAAAGGAAGCTGACAGGTTGATGCTAGATGTGTGGGAGAATGTGCGACAGCCATCTTCTCAGCGCAAAGAGAGGAGATCACTTGAGTGGTACACTGGATACATGGCCCTGGTTGGGGAGTGTGTAGATACTGAACCTTCTTCATTCGAGGAGGCAGTGCAGCAACCTGTCTGGGTTGATGCAATGGTAGAGGAGTATGACTCTATCATTCAAAACAGTGTGTGGGATGTTGTTCCAAGGCCTCAAGGCAAGTCAGTAGTGAGTTCCAAATGAATTTACAAGGTAAAGCAGGTAACTCATGGCAGTGTTGAGAAACATAAGGCAAGGTTTGTTGCTCAGGGTTTCTCACAGACTATGATGAGAATTTTTCTCCCGTAGCAAGGTACTCATCGATTAGATTGATGTTGGCACTATCAACTGAGATGGGGTGGAAGATCCACCAGATGGATGTGGAGACATCATTCCTCAAAGGGAAGATTAAGGAGGAGGTGTACATTAAGCAGCAAGAAGGTTTCGAGACCTTCGATTGTGAGTCACATGTGTGTTGACTCAAGAGGGCTCTGTATGGGCCAAAGCAAACACCCCGTGCTTGGTACACCAAGATCAACAGCTATTTTACCGGTTTGGGCTTCACCAAGAGTGAAGCTGATGCGAACCTTTACGACATCATGGTAGAAGGTAAACCATTGATCATTGCCTGTATGTCGATGATCTGATTTTGACAGGTGATGATCAGCTGATAAAGTCTTGCAAGGAGGACCTTGCAAGAGAGTTCGAGATGAAGAACATGGGCCTTATGCAATAATTTTTAGGCATGGAGGTGTGGCAGAAAGATGGGGAAGTATTTGTGTTCTCAAGGCAAGTATGCCAATGAGATACTCAGGCGCTTTCACATGGAGAAATGCAAGCCCATGCAAACTCCTCTAGCTGTGTGTTGGAGGAAGGAGGATGCTACTTCAGGTGAGGTAGTAGTTGCTACTGTTTATCGATAGCTGGTGGTTTCACTTATGTATCCGGTGAACACACGACCTGACTTATGCTTTGCGGTGAACCAGCTGAGTCAAGCTATGGTTCAGCCTACCAAGCTATTTTGGAAGGCAACGAAGCATGTGCTGAGATACCTCAGAGGCACATCTCGGTTTAGATTGTGGTACAAATGGACAGAGGGAGTGAAGCTTCAGGGCTTCACAGATGCGGATTGGGCAGGGATTCCATTAGACTGGAAGAGCACTTCTGGAGGAATCTTCAACCTTGGTTCAGCTGCAGTTTCTTGGTACAGCAGGAAATAAAGATCAGTTTCACTTAGCTCAGCAGAGGCTAAATACATGGCTGCTAGTCAGGCTGCATGTGAGGTAATTTTAATGCGGAAGATTCTAGTGGGCTTGTTTGGTCAGATGATGGATCCTACAGTGATCTACTACAATAACCAGAGTTGTATCAAACTCTCAGAAAATCCAGTTTTTCATGACAGGTCCAAGCACATAAATATCCGGTATCACCATCTTCAAGACTGTGTGGTCAATAGGATCATGTTGTTGTTGTATGTTTCGACCGAGGAACAGGATGCAGATATTTTGACTAAGGCATTGTCAAAATGCAAGTTCGAGTTCCATAAAGATAGGATTGGGGTTACTAATAATCCCTTTCTTGTTGAGAGGGAGTGTTGAAAATAGCAACAAGAAATGCTAAAAATATAATTTCCAAAAAATAACATTCTATAAATAGCATTTAGAGATACCTTCCTATTTTAGTCAGTCCCTATACTAAAATAGTGAAGTAAAATTTGAATTTGATCATAGCAGCAGTTTGTAAAATAGTTAATTAATTCATCTTGAGTTAATTAGTTAAGGAAAATCAAACTTGAAGTCTATGTGGGGACATGCAACAGGTTCTCCATTAATTGAGGATTTAATCCATCAGTTAAAGGATAAGGATGAGTTGTAATTAGTTGGCTCAATTAATTGAGTCAAGTCCAGTTAGATTAATTCAAACAAGTTGTTGAATTAATGGAAGTTCAGTTAGTTAATGCTTGCATGCATGTAACTACTGCACTTCAGATAACTTAGTACTCTCTCGTAAATAACTCATGCATGTCAGTTCAAACAGAGACCTAGTTGAGATCAGATGGAGGGGCAATGTACTATCAATTGATAGAATATTCCATTATGAGTATTCCTTGCATGCAAAAGGAATTTTTTCCTAAAGGATTGCGCAGTTACTTCTTCAGGTTTTGTGAGTGTGATGAGGCCAATTCACACATGTGACATCATTAGACCCCAAGAAAAATTGTGCAAGGAAACAGGAGGCTTGGAGGGCTTGAGGAGGACATATACTATGTCTATTTAGTCTATGAGTTGTATTCTTTGATTGCAGAGAAAGCAGGAAAGCTTGAGAGCTGATTCTTTTTTAAACTTGAACAAGATTTCCACTTGTATGATAATACAAAGTTGGGGTTTTAGGCTGAGGCTTTCCCTGTGATATTTCTTCTATGTTATGTGTGATTGATTTCTCATTCTCAATTATATGTGTTCTCTTGATCTTGCTCAATTCGATTAAGTTTCTGCAAAGTGTTGTAGAAGTAGATCTTGTATTGTGTTTTAGTATATTGCATAATCTATTGATCTATAGTGGGAATTTCTATAAGAGCAACTAGGAACCCATAGTCACATGGAAGCCTTGGCAATGGAGAGACTGGGGCTCTAGGTTAGGGAAAAGGTGAGTTGCCTCAAGGGCTGGACACCTGGAGGGGTTGGGTTACTCTTGGAGGTCCTTTGGCACCTGAGGGAAGTTAGTAAGGTTTTGTTGTGTCAACTCCAATTCCTTAAGGCCATCTAGGAGGTTGATTCATGTCATAGTAAACCATCATCTCATGTTTACCTTGGGTAAGATGGTGAAAGTGGGTAGATGTGAGAGGAGGTGACGTTACAGGGTGGTATCATAGTGGTTTGCGTTCTCTTTGGGACATATCTGATACCACAAGGTGGTATCAGAGCATGGCTTCACTCTCTTTGGATAAGTATGATGTTCTCAAGGTTATGCTTGTCATGCATGGGATCAAGGTATACATTTGGTATGATCATGCTTGTTGTTGTTGTGATGTTATGTTATTACACGGATATGGTTATGATTATACATGTGCATGCTAATGTGGATTGATCTTGTAGATGAGATAAGCATCCCCTAAAACTCACTAAGGTATGGATTTGGTTCTGGTGTCTATTTGTTTTATCTGACATGGTATACTTGCAGGAAGAAGAGAATTCAAGATGGCAAGCAAAATGGTAGATTACAGTTCCCATGACTCTCTCTATAGATCTGTAGGGTAGCAAGGATAAGATTATTCTCATGGTATATCAGATACATTGAGGAGCTTGAGGGCAAAGATCAAATGCTGCAAATTAGACAATGACAGGTTGGTTGAGGCTTAGTAAAGACTTGCAATGGCTCAGGAGAAGCAAGTAGAGGTTAATGCAACAATCCTTCAGAGCTTGTCAGAGTGTGATAAAGATAGGGACAAACGAGAATCAGTCAAGAGAAGGAAGATAAAACTAATGGAGGTTATGGTAGCAGATGGCGGTCCTAATACAGGTTGGATAGAGGGGACACAGTTAGAGGTGGAAGATCCCTGGATACACCTGACAGGTGGATTGCTATGTATGGGCATCATTCTAGTTCCACGTCTAGGAGACATCATCATAGTCATCACCGTCATCATCCTTATAGGAGGGGTGAGTATTTGTCTGAGGAGTTCAAGAAGGTGAAGCCTCCTACATTTGATGGAGAGATGAAGAAGCTAGAAGATGTAGAGGCATGGTTACTTGGAATGAAGAAATTCTTTAGATTGCATAGTTATTCAGAGAACATGAAAGTTAAGATAGCCACTTTCAGTCTTAAAGGGAAGGAAGATATCTGGTGGGAGGATGTAAATAATGTCAAAGGTACTCGGGAAGAAGAATTGATTTGGGATAAGTTCCAAAGGCTCTTCAAGAAGAAGTACTTATTGGAGAGGTACTATGATGCTAAAGCTAAGGAGTTTTATGAGCTACAGATGGGTTCTATGACAGATGATGAGTAAAGTAGTAGATTCTTAGAGATTTTTAGGTATGTGCCATATCTCAAGGAGGAGAAGGCTAAGATTCAGAGATTCATTAATAGATTTCTAGTAGAATATAGAGACCAGATTGAGTTTGATGGCCCTAGATTGTTAGAGGAAGCCATTCGTAAATTGTAGCATTGTTATGAGCAGTGAAAGCGAAAATCTGAGCCGAAACATGACTTGAAGAAAAATGAGAAAGTAAAAGGGAAATGGCCACCGAAGCGGGGAAGGCCTCAAAATGCAAGTGAGAAATAAAATGTTTCTCCTTACAAGAAGTTTAGTACAGTTGAGAAGGGAGATGTGCCGCAACCTAGAGAGCAGCATACTAAAGGTGACAATAGAGCACCGTTGCAGTGTTGGATATGTGGCAAAGACCATCATAAGAAGGATTGTCCATTGTAATAGGGAGGTAGGCCTCAGATCTATAGTGCTTAGGAGGTGCATGCAGTTGGGGATGTTGGTCATTATATTCCTAGGATTTATGCGGTTGTGGACAACAGGTATGTGCATCAGTAGGCATCTATCATTAAGATGGATGGTAAGCTTTGTGATCAATTTATTTCTATTTTGATTGATCCTCAATCTAATTATTGTTATGTTAATCCTGACCTGGTGGATAAGTGTGGCTTGAGAAAAGAAGTGCATGCAGAGCCTTGGTTGGTACAGTTGGTTATAGGTATGAAGAAGATAGTTCATCATTGGGTAAGAGCTTGTGCATTTGAGTTGAACGTTATGCCTACAACAATACATTTGAATGTACTTCCATTGGGATAGTATAGTATGCTTTTGGGTATGGATTGATTGTATCTTCACACTACCAAAGTAGATTGCTATGACCAGGATATTGAGTACCTAGATGATAATGGAGAGAATAGAATCTTGCAGGGAAAGAAGAAACCTACATCAATGAAGATGGTCACAGCTATGTAGGCTAAGCGCAGTTACAAAAAAGGGTGTGCGATGTTTGTAGTTAATATTTCCAGTGATAAGGGTAAGGATGTTGAGGATGCATATATCTTCAAAAGGTACCTTGTATTGGAACAGTTTCAAGATGTGTTCCTAGCAGAGATTCCAAAGTTGCCCCTGCACAGGGAAGTATACATTTCTATTGAGTTGGTACCAGTGGCAGCACCAACATCAAAGGAACCTTATAGGATGAGAACTCCAGAATTAGTAGAGTTAAAATTGCAACTAAAGGAAATGTTTGACAAGCGATATATTAGATCAAGTGTATCGCCTTGGGGGTGCACTGGTATTGTTCATGAAGGAGAAGGATGGTACTCTTAGATTGTGCATTGATTGCAGACAACTGAATAAGGTGACAATCAAAAATAGGTATCCATTTCTGAGGATTGACGACTTGTTTCATTAGTTGAAGGGATCAACATTGTTCTCAAAGATAGATTTGCAATCAAGATACCATTAGGTACACATCAAAGAAGAGGACATCTACAAGACTGCCTTTCGGATGAGGTACGGGCATTATGAGTTTGTTGTACTTCCATTCAGTTTGACTAATACTCCAACTACTTTTATGTGTTTGATGAATAGTGTGTTGCATCCTTATCTAAACAAGTTTGTTATTGTATTCATTGATGACATCTCGATATATTCTAAGAATGAAGAAGAGCATGCTGAGAATTTAGCAACAAATTTGAGATTGCTAAGAGAGCATCAATTGTATGCTAAGCTTAGCAAGTGTAGTTTTTTTCAGACACAAGTACACTACTTGCGCATGTTGTTTCCAAGAATGCCATAGCAGCAGATCCGGAGAAGATAAAAGTTGTCATGGAGTGGGAAACTCCTAAAAATATGGAGGAAGCCAGATCATTCATGGGCTTAGAAGGCTACTACAAGAGGTTCATTAAAAACTTCTCATGCATTGCATATCTTATTACATCATTATAGAGGAAATGTAAGAAGTTTGAATGGACATAGGAGTGTGCATGCAGTTTTGAGCAGTTGAAGCAGTTGTTGAAAAATGCTCCAATGTTGAAGATTACAGATCTGGATAAAGAGTTTGTAATATGTACAGATTCTTGCAAGAGAGGGCTTGGTGGAGTCCTTATGCAGGAGGGATAAGTGATATGTTATGAGTCTAGGAAACTGAAAGAGAACGAGTAGAACTATGTGACTCATGATCTTGAGTTGGCAGATATTATTCTTGCCTTGAAGATGTGGAGACATACCTTCTTGGCATGAGGTTTGTGTTGATGAGTGATCACAATGGGTTGAAATATCTATTTGACTAGCCGAATCTGAATGTCAGGAAAGTTAGATGGTTGGCTACCCTTAGTGAGTTTGACTTCGAGATCATGTACATTAAGGGAAAGGAGAACAAGGTTATGGATGCTCTTAGTAGGAAATTGCAGTTGAACCATGTCACAATAGTGAGCTCATATGGGACAGATTTACAAGATCAGATCTTACAGGCAACACAACCAGATGATAGATACATGGAGCTTATGCTCAGGTTACAACAGGATACAAGTGATCACGATGTGGATTATCATCTTACAAAAAGTGGCTTGGTGAGATTTAGGGACATGATCTATGTGTTGGACGACAATGAACTCAAGAAGTTTATCTCGAGGGAGTTTCATGTAAAACCATATTCAGGTCACTCAGGATATCAAAAGACATTGACAACAGTAAAGAAGTTCTATTACTGGCCGAATCTGAAGAAGGAAGTGGCAAAGTTAGTGGTGATATGTTTGGACTGTTAACGGGTCAAAACAAAGTGCAAGCATCCAGGTGGGTTACTTCAGCCTATTTTGATTCCAAAGTGGAAATGGGAGGTCATTTCCATGGATTTCATTACAAGTCTTCTAAGAACACCAAGGTAGCATGATTCTATCATGGTTGTGGTAGATAGGTTGAGAAAGGTAGCTCACTTCATTCCAATGAAGACTACATATTTAGCTAGTGAGGTAGGACAAGTCTTCATCAGGGAGATCGTGAGATTGCATGGTGTTCCGGAGAATATTGTGTCGGACAGGGATGCCAAGTTCACTTCCAAGTTTTGGAAGGAGATGTTTACAGGATTAGGGATAGAGTTTGCCTTCAACACAACTTATCATCCACAAACAGATGAACAGATAAAGAGGGTCAACGGGATATTGGAGGACATGTTGAGGATGCGTGCCATGAAACAGTAGAGGATATGGGAGGAGTACCTTCCATTAGTTGAGTTTTCATCAACAACGATTACTAAGAGTCACTGAGGATGAGTCTGTTTGATGCACTATATGATCGGATTTATAACACTCCCATCAACTTGAGTGATCCAGTGAACAAGGTACTTGTTGGACCAAACATGTTAGCAAACATGGAATAGGAAATGCAGGTTATAAAGAAGAATCTAAAGGCATCATAGGACAGCAAGAAAAGTTATACAAACCAACACATGGAATTTAAGGAGTTCCAGGTTGGGGAGCACGTGTATTTGCACATCAAGCACAAGAAGATCTCCTTGAGGATTGGATCATGTGCCAAGATGGCACCACGGTATTGCGAGCCTTTTGAGATCCTTGAGAAGATTGGATCGATGGCCTATAGACTTGCACTGCCTCTGAAAGTGAAATTCCATGATGTTTTTCATGTTTCATTGCGTTGATCATGTTATTAATTGGTCTGTATTACAGGTGGAGCAAGAAGGAGATTTCCAGTCGAAACTCCAATGCATATTGCAGCAAAAACATCTCGTCCTATGGAACAAAGTGCTCGAGTAGGTTAAAGTGCAGTGGAAGCACTTTGGGCCCAATGAAGCTACATGGGAGATGATTGATCATATGTGGGTTATGTGTCCTTCAATATTTTCTGGTGAAGGCAAATGAGTCTTGGTGTTTCTACATATTTATGTATGGTTTCTATTGTAAATACCGCGATGAGCTAAGTTATAAAGCTCCAATAAGCGGTATGGTTATCATGTTGTTATATTTTACATGATGGTTTTGCTTTTGAGCAGGTTGTTATTGTAAACACTGCAACGAGCTGGGTTATAAAGCTCCATAGGTAGTACATTTTTACTCTCCAATGGTTCTGTTGGGTCTAGGTGTGATTTAATACCTATGACGGTGTTCCCCTAAGGGGGAGGGGTATGTAACAAACCTGAGTTAAAAGTTCAAGTAATAAAATTTAATAAAGGTAAAATAATACCACAGACAAGGGACACTTATTCCAAGTTGAATGTTGGGAAAAATATCCTAGTCGGCATCACTACTTGTATTTTATGGCTAAGGTGATATTGGCAAAGGCAATGGCTAAGGATTTGGAAAGGCAAAAAGTTATTTTTGGCACGTTATTTATGAAAATAATGGAAATTAGGAGAAAAGGAAGGTGAAAGGTCACATGTTGTGTGTGAGGAGGAAAATGAAGGAAAATAATAGAAAATTGAATAAAATAGAGGCGTCAATGATAAAAAGACCTCTGAGCATTAGTTGGTGGCCTTTTGCCAGTTCAGTGTTAGAATTTGTCTCAAAGAGGAGAAAACACCAAGAGGAAAAGAAAGTAAGCAAGCAAGCAAAGGAAAGGAAAAGCAAGGAAGTGAAAGGAAACCAAAGAAGGAGAAGGAAAGAAAAAGAAGGAGAGGATCAAGCAGCTTTAGTGAGAATACTTGCAGGTAATAGATTGCATATGTGATTTCTTAGTTGGTTTTGACATGCAATATGTGTATGTTGGTATTTGGTTCTTTTGTTGTCATTGGCAAGGATTTTGTCAGGTTTCGATAGTGAATTTTAGCCTAGCTTTTCCACTTTTGGATAGCCATGGTGTGATTGGATTGTTCTCGATTTGAGCTTTGGATTGTCGAATGGTTTTGGAATTCGACGTGAGGTGGTCTCAGGAAAATTTCCAAAGTCCTAGGAATCCCTTGACCGGTAATGGTGAGATACATGGTAAAGTTTGAGGGTGGAGATAGGAAAATTCCTCAAGGATGGTGAAGAAACCCGAAGGCATCCAAGCTTGATTTGGCTTTGAGATCTCGACACCGGTTTAGGTGTGATCACGCTATGGAGAGGGTGGAGGTGGTTTAAACTCTAGATTCTCTTGATTGTTTGTGGATTGGTTTATCCCATGAGATCCCATATTCATGCTTGAAATATGGCACGAGGGTGATTAGCTGAAAGAAAGAGCTGGTTCGGTCAATCTATGGTCAGGTGGAATGTGGAAGTCCCGAACCCAGCTGGTAATTGCCTATGATTAATAAAAACTAAGTTTCTCTGGATATCCATGGTGTGATGGGATTGTTCTTGGTTTGAGCTTTGAAATACCAGATGGTTTTGGAATCTGAGGTGAGGTGGTCTTAGGAAAAATTCCAAAGGCCTAGGAATCCCTTGACCAGTAATGGCAAGATACATAGTAAAGCCTGAGGGTGGAGATAGGAAAATTCCTTAAGGATGGTGAAGAAATTCTAAAGCATTCAAGCTCGGCTCGGCTTTGTGATCTCGACATCTATTTAGGTGTGATCATGGTATGGAGAGAGTGGAGGTGGTTTAACCTCTGGATACTCTTGGTTGCTTATGGATTGGTTTATCCCATGAGATCCCACATTCATGCTTGGAATATGGCACGGGGGTGATTGGCTGAAAGAAAGATCTAGTTCAGCTAATCTATGGTCGGGTAGAACATGGAAGTATCAAGTAATTGCCTATGGTTAATAAAAACTAAGTTTCTCTTGCTTTTGGTAAGGAAATATACTGGTTATTATGTGGCTTTAATGGTTGTTCTCTTATTGTTATTTATCTGGTTATATGATGGTTATAAGCATGGTTATATGACATATCTTAGTCATGGCCCTATTCATGTTTTTACTTGCAACAAAATAGATAATGAATGAAAGACCTAATTGATGTTATGAAAGCTAATGTGAGAAGGTAGAGACCCTTCTTGTTAAACCTCAGTTAAGTTTTCAATCCCTTATGTTCCTACTTGCATTCATGACCTGTCGGTGGCATATCTACCAAGTGTTTGACAAAATTTCAATCCCGGTTGGGGATGGTAAGGTCAAGTCCTGGTTCCAGTTTTGGTTTGTAAGCATTATCTTCCTATCTTTTATGAGTTATGGAAGTTTCATGGATTTATGGGCGAAGTCTTAGCCCCAGCCCTAGAAAGTAGCCTTAATTATCGCAATCATTGACACAACACTGACAGAAAAATGCTACAGTCGCAGTGATGTAGGGCTATGGGAGCAACTAGGAACCCATAGTCACATGGAGGCCTTGGTAAGGGAGCGACTGGGTCTCTAGGTTAGGGAAAAGGTGAGCTGTCTCAAGGGTTGGACACCTAGAGGGGTTGGGTTATTCCTGGAGGTCTTATGGCACCTGAGGAAAGTTAGTAAGGTCTTGTTGTGTCGAATACATTTCCTTAAGGTCATCTAGGAGGTTGAGTCATGTCATAGTAACACCTCATCTCATGTTTACCTCGGGTAAGCCAGTGAAAGTGGGTATATGTGAGAGGAGGCGATGTTACATTCCCTTCCTAGTGAACAAGAAAGTTATGCAATCCTTCCTAGGTAAAATCAACTTCCTCCCTAAGTTCATATCTAATTACGCTCATATTGTCAAGTTAATACAAGAGATGGTAAAGAAGGATGCAATATACATATGGGATAAAATGTAAAAGGACACATTTTCCCGTATCAAGCAAGCTATCGTAGAAGCACCTACTTTATATAGCCCAAATTTCAACAAATATTTTTTGCTCTACACCTTTGCTTTTGACACTTCTCTCATTGTTGTGCTTATGCAAAAGAATGATCGGAACAATGAGTGGACAATATCTTTCATGATCGCTAGCCTTCAATGAGCTGAACTCAACTATACCACATTGATAAACAAACTTACACAATATACAAGGCGATGAAACACTTCTGGACCTATCTTTTGAAAAATCACTATATCATTTTTCTTCCACACCTAGCAGTTAGATCATTATTTGTTCAACAAGAGCTGGGTGAGAAAAGAGAAAACTGGATGACCGTGTTACAAGAGTATGATTTAGAGTTTAAACCAATTCACACAATCAAGGGCCGCGATCTATGTCGACTAGCAGCATAAGTAGTGGATGTAAAAGAAGAAGAAGATCCCTCTGGATGGGAAAAGGAAATTGAAATGTACAATGTAGAGCGAATTGCTCCCACTATTATCGCAGACTCTTGGTACACAAATGTGCACCGATACCTTGAGCATCACATCGTGCCCTCCCATTTATCTACACGACATAAGAGGGCACTTAGACTCAAAACATTATCTTACTAGCTGGTGCATGGGGTTCTTTTCAGAAAGCACCATAATGGAGTATTGTTATGATGTTTGGAAGCGCACGATTCAGAGAAAGTATTGCGTGACCTCCACAATGGACTAGCTGGGGGGCACTTTGCGGTTGACACAATTGTGCATAAAATCATGCGGGTCGGTTTCTATTGGCTCACATTGTTCAAAGATGTTCACGTTTACACTCCCAAGTGTTTGTTATGTCAAAGGTGTACAGGTCGAAACAAGAAGTCAGTCTCTCCATTGCAACATATCACAGTGGAAGAACCTTTTCAATAGTGGAGTGTGGATGTCATTGGAGAAATCTTTCCGCATTCATCGAAGTAGCATAGTTATATTCTCATTGCAACATACTACTTTACGTAGTGGAAAGAAGCAATTCCCCTTAAACAAGTGAATGATCGGGAAGTCATCAATTTCCTTCAGCCAAATATCATTTCTAGGTTCAACATTCATACTTCACTTGTTTTCGATAATGAAACATACTTCTCACTAATAAAACTCTATGATTTTGAATTAGAAAATGGAATTGTATTGAAACATTCAGCTAATTATTATCTGCAGGGGAATGGTCTTACTGAGTCCACAAATGAGAACCTTATCCTTATCATAAAAATTATCATATTCTCTGAACAAAGGAACTAGCACTCTGCTTTGGTAAATGCTTTATGGGTTGACCAAGTCACGCCATAGCCCTCTCTGAACCGTTGTTTTAAAAAACGGCTGAGTCAACATTGACTCGGCTGAGTTGATCCGGGTCATTGGCCTCCACAATGAAACGGTGGGTGAATCGGTTCGGACGGCCGAGTCAGCCATGACTCATCCGAGTCATTCAATGAATCGGCCGAGTCATGGCTGACTCGGCCGAAACGGACCGTTTCCGTTATGACTCGGCCAAGTCACAAGAAACGGCCAGCGGGACGTTACCTCAGCGATTTAACAACCTTTAAATGGATTTTAAAATTGTTTGGTGGTTAGTTTGGAGTCCAAACTGTTATATGAATTTGCAAATTGTATTTTGGGGTACATATCCCCCTCCCAAACCCTATTTAACACACCCAAGTGCTCTCATTCTCTCACAGCAATCTTATGCATTTGAGTGAGAGTCTTCTTTGAGAGTTAGTGAGCAGTTCTTGAGCTTGTTTTGGAGTAGCAGTGAGGAGTCTTGTAGGAGCATTGTAGTTGGAATGAGGAGCTTCTTAGGCAGCCATTTGGAGCAGCATTGAGGAGCTGATTCTTGGAGCAAGCTTGAGGAGGCAGTTTGTGCCTGGAGGTATTTTTTTCACCTCTATAAATTTGTTTTTGCTTATTAAATTTTAGTTGCATATCTAGAAAGCTTAGAGAATGTTTTTTGTCAAATAAATGAACATTGAATCAAGGTTTTTTT
>APFE030350160.1:0-13608 GCA_000404065.3 Pinus taeda
AATATATATTATAAATATACATCCCACATGAAAGTGAAAAAACTTCACATAAAAAGTAGTGAATAGAAGTAATGGATTTATTATGAAAGTTACAAAATACATATTGATGTTTATTGAAAAAATATTTTACATATAAATGTTTGAATGAAAACATAATATAAATTCTATAACAAAATAAATTTTCAACATAAAATAAAAACATATATATATTCAATTATGTAATTAAACAATAAATTTATAAAAATAAATAAACACTTTAAAAGATTAAATCACTAATATAAAATCCATATATTACATTATTAAAATATATAAAAACTAAGAAGAATCATATAAAATATATGAATGTTTAAGAAATTATAAAAAGACTATTTACTTTAATAAAGCACACAATTTTTTTAATTTTTTTCTAAAAATGATGACTTTTTACTAAAAACAAAGTAATATATATAAAAAACTTTCTATATTAATTAAGAAAAACAAAAATTCTTATTTCTTATTTTCGTAAATAAAACTATATAAATAAATACTTATAATAAAAAATAAAAAATATAAATTTTATAGGATATTCAAGATATTTTCATCATGGAAATACAATCATAACAAATTATGGCTGGCCTAAATTACTGAAAAAAACATAGGGTGAAATAAATTAAAACAATATATATAAGCAACGGAATTAGAGGTGAGAAAAAAGCTTATGCACTTCTAGTTTTAAAAAAAATCCATGTCCAATTCAAACAAAAAAAAAAAGAAAAAACCTATTACAACAGCAGCAACAAGGAAATTCTATAAGCACAAAAGCATGAGACTTCAATTTCAAAAATTTAAAAATATATTTGAAGGAAAATTAGGTGTGCTGAAATTGTTTTCATGACCATAGTTGAATAAGCGCCTATACGACCAAATATGTTATAGACATGAGTCGTTGTTTATTAGCATACAGTAATTTCCATAAATGGTCAACCAGGAAAAGATTTTGATATATTGGGAAAAGTTTTTGACGGCAATTTGCCTAATTTCTGGGTTTATTAGATACTCTATCTATTTTCTGATCGCATATTCGAAACGAGGGCGATGCTGTTAAGAGGACTGTCTTGTCTGTTGGCAAGTTTGACATGGGTGCTCGTCGGGTTCAAATCCAATGGAATCCTGGGTGCTCGTGGCTTGAAGGTAGCGTGTAGCCTGGTGAGAATATTTGGCGGGGCGGGGAACATGGTATAAGATTACACCCAGGAATTAGGCAACGAAGGGGCAATATAAGGCAGAGGGAGTGGAAGTGACAATGTAGAGAAGTCGCCAACTGTCAGAAAAGTAGGCAAGAGCAGAGAGTAACCCTGTGCAGAAGGAATAGAAGTAGAAGGTCGACATTCCTATTAGCCTCTTCTCGAGAGACCCACGGGCTTCGTCGCCAAAACAAGGGACGATAAACCTACGCCACTCCATGTTATTCCGGTCAATAGACGGAGTATCAAATAAACCCAAAAATTTGCCGTCAAGAACCTGAGGATGGCGTTGCCACGCAAGCCAACCTCAGCAAATCATAATAGTGATCCATTCGAGATTGTATGGATATATAGTGATCAGTAACTCGATATCCATAATACAGGTGGGTTTACATTTAAAATAGATCCATAATACAGGTGGGTTTAGATTTAAAGGAAATCCATAAATTTCGTCAGGCCAGATGGATTCATTGAAATCAGCGAGAATCACATTAAACCTCCACAAATTAAAGAAATATTAATTAAATAGCTAAATAATAAGACCAGATTAATTCCTAAAAAGAGAGGCAGATGGATTAAGCTAACCATAAGAATAACACATAATATTATTAAATGACTAAAAGGCCAGAGTAAATCTTTTATTAATCCAGAAATGAATTAGTTCAAACCAGAGCAAAAAATGAATTAATTGAAACCAGCAGATACAAGGAGCTGTGGCAAAACTACTGACATCAAAGAAGGAGAAACTACATCGATACATACATGTAACTCGATTTCATTTTCTGAAGTCACCCAGTGGCAAAACTACTGACATTAAGGAAGGAGAAGCTACATCGATACATACCTGTAAGTCGATTTCATTTTCTGAAGCCACCCCGTGGCAAAACTACTGACATCAAGGAAGGAGAAGCTACATCGATACATAGCTGTAACTCGATTTCATTTTCTGAAGCCACCGGCATTTCCTTACTTCTTTCCACTGAGTTCTCCCAACATATGATTATCTCAGAAATTGAAACGGTAAAAAGAGATGTGATCATCAACCATTAAACTTTTCCACCTGACGATATGGTTGCAGGTTGCCTCCGATCAAAATTACTGAACTATTTCTGAAGAAATCAAGGCCTTCTTAGAAAATCAAAGCGCAAAAAGAGAAGTGATCATTAACTTGCCTCTGATCTGCTCCACCAGAAGTCGACATAGAAGCAGGCTAACTACACTAACAGACAATCAGACAAGCATGCCAAACAAAACAGAGATGGAGGAAGATGTAAGAGTTGATATATATATTCTTCTACATCCTTTCAACCGATATTGGATTACTCACATCTAAAACTAAATAGCAATGCTTAACTTCTTGGATGCTTTTCTGTAACAGATAGGTTGCATGCTTTTCTGCAACGGATAGGATCAATGCAACGATTAACTTTATTCATGATTTTTTACCAGTCAGTCAAATGTTTTATTGCTTTTTTAAATGTGTCAATTTGTCAGTTATAGATTTTCACGTTTTTTTCTAGATTTGTTTTTGATTTTAATGATTTTTTATTCTCATGCTTTCCAAATTTGTTTTGAAATGTCTCAATTTGTTAGTTAGTTATAAATTTTCATGTTTTTCTAAATTTGTTTTTGATTTTAATGATTTTTATTCTCATGTTTTCTAAATTTGTTTTGAATTTAATGATTTTTTAATTCTTGCTTAAAAAAAAACATATAATTTATCACTAATTTATTCATATCCTTTTTAAATTTAATTATATCATTTTATATTATTGTCCTTATTTTTTTAATTTAATTGGGTACTAAATTACAAATTAGTAATTTTATTTTTAGGCATTTAATTTAATTTATTGAGCTTTTCTTTGAGAACAAATATGATACAATATCTATTAACCTTGAATTTAGCTAATCATTTTTAAATGTAATTACATTTTCTCTTTTTTTAGTGTTTAGTTTTTTCAATATTTAGTACAATACTATATCTTACAAATTTTATTAGATATGATTATTTATTTATTTATTAAAATTGAATACGTACACACACGTGTGCGCACACACACACACACACACACACACACACACATATATATATTTGTTTATATTTTGCTGAAAATCGTATAGTATTGAGTACATCTACATGTAACATGGAAAATTTAGTTTAAAATATATAGTGAGCTCCTATGTTGGAGTGTATCATTTTGCTTTATTTTTTTAATTTATGATGTTTTAAAATTGTGAAATATATTTAACATCATGAAAATACAAATGTAACATGTTAAATATACTAATCATCTGGATTTTCATGTTAATATTTTTGTCAAAATCATATGATATTAATTTCATCTACATGTAACATGGAAGATTTAGTTTATGGTATATGGTGGACTCCTAATATAGTAGTGTATGAGTGTACCTTTTTGTTTTATTTTTTGACTTACAATGTTTATAAATTGGGAAATATTAACATCATGAAAATGCATTTTTTTGCCATATTTATACAAGTTTTGGATGCATTTATATTTTTTATTCTTTTATGAGATGAATTTATAATAAAATCTCATAACTAATTAGTTATGAATGTGTTCTGTTATTCTTTTAAATATATACTTCCATATTTATACAAGGTTTGGATGCATTTATATTTTTTGTACTTTTATGGGATATATTTTTTTTCCTTTGCAAAATTTAAGGTTTTTTTTTTTGGTAATATATGCATTGCTTTTGTTTACATGAATTTATACCAAAATATCATAACTAATTAGTTAAATGTGTTATGGTATGTTTTTTAAATTAATACTTCTTTGCCAATATAATTTTAGGATACCCACTATTGTACTTGGATTGTCACCTATGACAAAGATATATAGATTTTATTTGAAATATGTCATGGTATTTTAAATTTTTTCTTTTAAGAGTGTGAAATTTATAATTAAAAAAGTGTAATGATCCATTATTAAGATGTTACTTGTATATCTATAACAACAGATTGCAGTGACTCTTACTTGCAAGAACCCGGAAAAATGCTGGAAAAGTGTTGTTCATACATCGAAAATACAACAATTTCAGTCGATATATACTATTCACATGGATCCTAGGAATAAGAATGTTTGGGCAGTGAGCATCAACCAAGCATCTAGAACATTATGTATATATATTACAGGTTGCTAGTGACAATCAATGGTTTGTGTCCTAATAGAATCTCTTCTTTTGAAATTTGAAATGGTTTGTGTCCTAATGGAATCTCTTCTTTTGAAATTTGAAATTTATTAGTTCGAATCTTAAAATTTCCATTATGAAATCTAAATGAATTGGGCACAACAACATTAATAGCTCCAAATATTTAAGTTTCCCAATGATATTCCGCTCACTTCTTCTACGGCAAGACATGAGATCAGACCGATCTTCACATGCTAAAGTTTATGTGTTACAAACACACGACATGCAAAAGCATACGTAAAAGCAAGGTAGCTTTCTATTTAACTTAACATAACGTTAAGGAGCACAACAATTTGCAATAAATGTGTTTGCCAAAACTTTGATGTAGCTTGTTTTTTACCTAGAAAGTTCTAAAAGGTTAACGCTTAAGTTTGTGTGCTGCTTTAAGGGGATGATGATTTATGGTTTGGGTCCCAACAATATGCATTTTTTTTACAATAAAATAAATATATATGGTTTGACGTTTATCTCATCATCATGAGCATCATGGGGAGCCGAAACTAAAGAGGGAGGGTTAAGTGGAGTATTTGGTGTAACATCATGTTGACTCCACCGTGGGTTTTTCTAAAAGCCATTTTGTATGGGAAAACTTTCCCGCTATTAGATGAAATTAAGTTTTTGTGGTGCTTTAAGCGGATGATGATTTATGTTTTGGGCGCGAATAATAGTAATTTTGGTTATTATATAATAGATATATATGGTTCAACATTCACCTCATCATCATGAGCATCAGGTGGAGCTGAAACTCGAGAGGGAACGTTAAGTGGAGTATTGGGTGCAACACCATGTTTGTGTGGTGCTTTAAGATGATTTACATTTTGGGCACAAACAATATGCATTTTTGTTATAATATAATAAATATATATATATATATGGTTTGAAATTCACCTCATCATCATGAGCATCAGGTGGAGCCTAAATTGGAGTGGGAGGGTTAAGTGGAGTATGGGTGCAACACCATGTTGACTTGACCATAGGATTTTCTGAAAACCATTTTGTATAGGAAACCTTTCCTGCTATTGGATGACATTAAGTTTGGGTGGTGCTTTAAGGGGACGAGGATTTATGTTTTGGGCACGAACAATATGCATTTTTTTTATAGTATAATAAATATATATGGTTCAACATTCACCTCATCATCATGAGCATGAGGTGGAGCCGAAACTAGAGAGGTAGGGTTAAGTGAAGTATTTGGTGCAACACCATGTTGACTGGATTGTAGGTTTTTCTAAAAACCATTTTCTATGGGAAAAATTTCCCGCTATTGGATGACATTAAGTTTGTGTGGTGCTTTAAGGGAATGATGATTTATGTTTTGGGCGCGCACAATATGCATTTTTCTTACAATATAATAAATATATATGGTTCTACAATCACCTCATTATCATGAGAATCAGGTTGAGCTAAAAATGGAGAGGGAGGGTTAAGTGGAGTATTTAGTGCAACACCATGTTGACTCGACTGTAGGTTTTTTTGGAAACCATTTTGTATGGGAAAACTTTCCCGCTATTGGATGACATTGGGAAAATGAAATTTAACTAAAATAAATGTAATACAATGGTGGAAGAGCGGCCTATATGGGTTCTTATTATCATCGTGATAGTTTTTATCCATCAGCTAAACTCTTGTGGACAAAATAGGGTAAATTAAGATCACGACCAAGAAACACCATCAATAGTTTGATGTGATATAAAAAACTCTATGACATATGAACCTTAGAAAGTTATATAATGAAATATATGTAATATAATATATCTCTCCATTATTGTTTGAAATAGTTTAAAGGGACACTTTTTACAGAGTAAATGTTGTAAATTTATGCAAGAATGAAATGAAATAAAACTAACAAAACACTCTTTAAAATGTTATAAATTAATTAGGGTTTAGGTTTTAGGGTATAAGGTATAGGGTTTAGGGTTTGGGGTTTAGGGTATAGGGTATTAGGGTTTATCACACTTTAGTAAATTGTTTGAATTAACACTTAAGTAAAGTTACAAAACACTTTTTGGAATGTTATCAAAGCTTAGGGTTTAGCATTTAGGGTTTAGGTTTTTCAGTTCATAGTTTATAGTTTAGGGTTTACTTTTTATGTTTTAGGGTTTATAACACCTTAGTAAATTATTTTGATAAAAAATTAAATAAAAGTTATAAAACTCTTTTTAGAATGCTATAAAATGCTTAGGGTTTAGGGTTTAAAAGACTATAGTAAATTCTTATAATAAAGACTTTTTAAAATGTTATAAATTGCTTAGGGTTTAGGGTTAAGAGACTAGGGTTTATAAGGCTTTGGTAAATCCTCTTAATAAACACTTAAATGAGTTAGAATTTTTTTAAGATGTTATAAAATGCTTAGGGTTTAGGGTTTAGCGTTTATGATTTGGGGTTTGGTGTTTAGAGTTTACAGTTTATGGTTTATAACACTTTAGTAAATGATTTTAATAAACACTTAAATAGAAGTTACAATATGTTTTTTAAAATGTTATAAAATTATTAGGATTTATCATTTAGGGTTTATGGTTTATGGTTAGGGTTTAGAGTTTAGGGCTTAGGGTTTTAGGTTTAGAGTTTAGGGTTGAGGGTTTGTGGTTTACAATTTAGGATTCAAATTTTATAACACTTTAGTAAATTCTTTTAATAAACACTTAAATACAAATTACAAAACCCTTTTTAAAATGATATTAAATGTTTAGGGTTTAAGGTTTAATGTTTACAATTTGGTGTTTAGGGTTTAAGGTTTATGGTTTAGGTTTTATGACTTAGGGTTTAGGGTTTGGGGTTTAGAGGTTAGGGTTTAGGTTTTAAGGTTTGGGATTTAGGGTTTAGGGTTTAGGGTTTAGGGTTTAAGGTTTGGGGTTTTGGGTTTATGTTTAGGGTTAGTGTTTAGGGTCTACAACATTTTTGTAAATTATTTGAATAAACACTTAAATAAAAGTTACAAGACAATTTTTAAAATGTTATAAAATGGTTAGGGTTTAGGTTTTATGGTTTAGGTTTCAGGATTTGGGGTTTGGGGTTTAGACTTTAGACTTTAGGTTTTAGGGTTTAGGGTCTATGTTTTTGTGTTTAGGGTTTAGGGTTTTCTGTTTATGGTTTAGTGTTTATAACTCTTTAGTAAATTATTTTAATAAACACTTAAATAAAAGTTACAAAATTCTTCTTAAACTGTCATAAAGTTCTTAGGATTTATGGTTTAGGGTTTAGGGATTGGGGTTTAGGGTTTAGGGTTTATGTTTTGGGGTTGAGGTTTTAGGGTGTATGGTTTAAGGTTTATAACAATTTAGTAAATTCTTTTGATAAAAACTTAAATAAAAGTTAAAAAACACTTTTAAAAATGTTATAAAATACCTACAGTTTAGGGTTTACTTTATAAGGTTTATAGAACTTTCTTAAGTTCTTTCAATAAACACTTAAAAAATGTTACAAAACACTTTTTAAAATGTTATTAAATGATTAGGATTTAGGGTTTAGGGTTTATAGTTTAGGCTTTATAACACCTTAGTAAATTCTTTTAATAAATACTTTAAAGGTTACAAAATTATTTTTAATAGATCATAAAATGCTTAGATTTTAGGGTTTAGGGTTTATAACGATTTAGTAAATTATTTTAATAAACACTTAAATAAAAGTTACAAAACAGTTGTTAAAATGTTATAAAATTCTTAGGGTTTAGGGATGGTGTTTAGGGTTTAGGGTTTATAACACTTTAGTAAATGCTTTTAATAAACGCTCAAAAGAAAGTAAGAAAATGCTTGTTAAAATGTTATAAAATACTTAGGGTTTAGAGTTTATGCTTTAGGTTTTAGGGTTTGGACTTAAGATGTTATAAAATGCTTGTGATTTAGGATTTAGGGTTTAGGGTTTAGGTCTCATAACACTTCAATAAATTATTTTAATAAACACTTAAAAAAAGGTTACAAAACACTTTTTAAAATGTGATAAAATGCTCAGGGTTTCGAGTTTAAAGTGCTAAAAATGTTAGGGTTTTAGGTTTGAGGGACAGTTTTTAGTAAATTATTTTAATAAACACTTTAAAAAAGTTACAAAAACACCTTGTTAAAATTTTATAAATTCTAGGTTGTGGTTTTTAAATTCGTTTTTGGGTTTATGGCTTATAACACTTCAACAAATTCTTTTAATAAGCACTTAGAAAATGTTACAAAGAACTTATTAAAATGTTATAAAAATTTTAGGGTTTAGGGTTTTAAAATGTTACAAACATTTGCTAAATTGTAATAAATGCTTAGGGTTTAGGGTTTATAATAATTTAGTAAATTATTTAAATAAACACTTTAAAGAAAAAATACAAACTCTTGTTAAAATTTTATAAAATACTTAGGGTTTAGGGTTTGGGCTTTAAAATGTTATAAAGTGGTTATGGTTTAGGGTTTATGGTTTATAATGCTTTAATAAATTATTTTAATAAACACTTAGAAAAAAATTAAAAATTGACTTTTTGGGTTTAGGGTTTAGGGTTTTTAGGGTTTAGGTTTTCTTAGGGTTTGGGGATTTTTAGGGTTTAGGGTTTAAGGCTTTTTAGGGTTTGGAGTTTAGAGCTTAGGGTTTAGGGCTTAGGTTTTGGAGTTTAGGGTTTAGAGTTTACAATACCTTACTAAATGATTTCAAGCTTTAGGCTTTAGGGTGTAGGGTTTATAGGAGCTTAGTGAATGATTTTAGGGTTTATCCTTTAGGATTTAAGCATTAGGATATAGAGTTTGGGGTTTGGGGTTTAGGGTTTATGTTGTATAACACTTTAGTAAATTCCTTAAATAAACAATTAAATAAAAGTTACAAAATGCTTTCTAAAATGTTATAAAATTCTTAGTGTTTAGGGCTTACCATTTGGTGTTTATGGTTTGGGATTTAGGGTTTCGGGTTTAGGGTTTAGGTTTTAGGTTTTATGGTTTAGGGTTTATGGTTTTGGATTTATAAGACTAAACTTACAAAAAACTTTTTAAAATATGGTTTATGGTTTAATGTTTATAACACTTTAGTAAATTCCTTTCATAAACACTTAAATAAAAGTTACAAAACACTTTTTAAAATATATAGAAATTTTTTCGGTGTAAATCACATTTAGAAAAACCTTTGCCAACACGTTTCGAACCAACTAGTCTGGTTCATCGTCAGGACAAGTTGAGTAGTCAGATCAAGGCTGTCAATTATATACAGAGAGAAGATCCTCCAAATGAGTTGGATTGAATAATTTAGCAACCTAATTAAAATATATTAAAATTGAATAACTAATACAATTGACTTATTAATATTTTAAGTAAAATATATTAAAATTGAATAACTAATACATTTGACTTATTAATATTTTAATTTTATTCTAAGCCATTGTAGATAGTCGTTGATGGTCAACCGAGTCAACCTAGTTGTTTGGAGGATCTGCTCTCCCTATATAATTAACAACATTGATTTGACTGCTGAGTTGTCCTAACGATGAAAGACATTAGTTGGTTTGAAACACGTCGACAAATGTTTTTCTAAATGTGATTTATGCCGAAAAATCTTCTATATATGTCATGGACCACAGAAGCCTCAATTCAACTTTTAAAAATTTTGTAAAATGCTTAGGGTTTAGGTTTTAGGGTTTATAACACTTAAGTAAATTCTTTTAGTGAACACCTAAAAACAATTTAGAAAATTCTTTTTAAAATGTAATAAAATTCATAGGGTTTAGGTTTTAGGGTTTCTGGTGTAGTGTTTGGGTCTTAGGGTTTATGTTTTATAAACTTTTAGTAAATTATTTTAATAAACACTTAAAGAAAAACTACAAAACTATTTTAAAATGTTATAAAATGATTAATGTTTACGGTATAGGGTTTAGGGTTTGGGGTTTACAGTTCAAGGCTTCGGTTTTAGGGTTTATAACAATTTAGTAAATTATTTTAATAAAAATTTAAATAGAAGTTACAAAGCACTTTTCAAAATGTTATAAAATACTTAGGGGTTAGGATTTAGGATTTTGGTTTATGCTTAGTTGCAAAACTCTTTTTAAAATGATTAGTATTTAGGGTTTTGGGATTGGGGTTTGGGGCTTAGGGTTTAGGGTTCACTTTTTAGGATTTAGGGTTTATAAGGATTTAGTAAATTCTTTTAATAAACACTTAAATAAAAGTTAAAAAACTCGTTTTATAACGTTACAGAATTCTTAGGGTTTAGGGTGTAAAGATTAGGGTTTATAAGGGTTCAATAAATGATTTTAATAAACTCTTAAATAAAAGTTACAAAACACTTTTTAAAATGTAATAAAATGCTTATATTTTAGGATTTAAGGTTTAGGGTTTTAGGTTCCAGGTTTGGGGTTTAGAGTTTAGGGCTTAATGTTTATGGTTTATAACGCTTTAGTAAATTATTTTAATAAACATTGTAATAAAAGTTACAAAATGATTTTTGAAATGTTATAAAATGATTAGAGTTTGCAGTTTAGCGTTTAGGGTTTAGGGTGGTTTATCGTTTAGGGTTTATGGTTTATAAGACTTTAGTAAATGCTTTTAATAAAGACTTAAATAATTTTTTTGGATTTAGGGTTTAGAGTTTATAAGACCTTAGTAAATGCTTTTAATAAAGACTTAAATAAAATTTTGAAAACTCTTTTTAAACTATTATAAAATACTTAGGGTTTAGGGTTTTGAGTTTTGATCTTGGGTTTGGTCTAGTGCTTAGGGTTTTGGTTTTAGGGTTTAGAACACTTTAGTAAATACTTTTAATAAACACTTAAATAAATGTTACAAAACAGTTTTAACAATGTTATAAAATGCTTAGGGTTTAGGGTTTAGGGTTTCAGGCTTTAGGTTTAGAGTTTAGGGTTTAGGGTTTATAAAACTTAAGTAAATGCCTTTAATAAACACTTAAATAAAAGTTACGGACTCCTTTTTAGAATGTTATAAAATGCTTAGTGTTTATTGTTTAGAGTTAAGGGTTTGAGGTTTATTGTTTGGGATTTAGGGTTTAGGGTTTTGAATTTAGGGTTTATAACACTTTCGTAAAATATTTTAATAAACACTTAACTAAAATTTACAAAACCCTTTTTAAGATGTTATGAAATGCTTAACATTTAGGGTTTAGGGATTAGGGTTTGGGGTTTTGGACGTAGGGTCTAGGGTCTAGGATTTAGGGTTCTCAGTTTATGGTAGAGTGTTCAAGGTTTATAAAATGCTCAAGGGTTAGGGTTTTGTGGTTTATGGTTTAGGGTTTAAGTTTTAGGTTTTAGGGTTTATAACACTATAGTAAATTCTTTTAATAAACACTTAAATAAAAGTTACAAAACACTTTTTAAAATGTTATAAAATGATTAGGGTATACGGTTTATGGTTCAGGGTTTAGGGTTTATGGTTTATAACACTTTAGTAAATTCTTTTAATAAAAACTTATATAAAAGTTACAAATCCATTTTTAAAATTCTATAAAATGTTGAGGGTTTAGGGTTTGTGTTTTAGGGCTTAGGGTTTAGGGTTTAGGGTTTAAGGTTTAGGGATTATAAAAATTTAGTAAATGATTTTAATAAACATTTAAATAAAAGTTACAAAACACTTTTTAAAATTTTATAAAATACTTAGGGTTTCAGATTTACATTTTAGGGTTTAGGGATATGGCTTTATGGTTTAGAGTTTAGGGTTTAGGTATTACAACACTCTAGTAAATGTTTTAGTAAACACTTAAATAAAATTTACAAAATGTTTTTACAATTGTTATAAAATGCTTAGGGTTTAGAGTTTATAATTTAAGGTTTGGTGCTTAGGGTCTAGGGTTTAGAGTTAAGAATTTGAGGTTTAGGATTTCGGATTAAGGTTTATGGTTTTGGGTTTATAACACTTTATAAAATTCTTAGGTTTTAAGTTTTAACATTTTTGGTTTAGGGTTTACGGTTTGGGGATTAGGGTTCATGGTTTTGGGTTTAAAACACATTAGTAATTGTTTTAATAAACACTTAAATAAAAGATACATAACACTTTTTAAAATATTATAAAATTCTTAGGGTTTAGTGTTTAGGATTTGGGGTTTAGGGTTTAGGGTTTAGGATTGGGGTTTACGGTTAAGGTTTAAGAGTTTATGGTTTAGGGTTTAGGGTGTAGGGATGAATGACCTCACCTTAAGGGGGTATTTACTGCTACATATTACACATAATGCATTCATCCCATGTAGCCTCAAGGAGTTATGAAGAAAAAAAAATGGTTTATGTAGAGGGGTGAAAAGACAAAGGTCGAGATATCTCATGTACCACAATTTTCTCCCTCCTACAATCACATACCTAGGTGTGGTCTTCCCTTATTATAGATACTCATAAAATTCTTAGGGTTTATGGTTTATGGATTAGGGTTTGGGGTTTAGGGTTTAGGATTTAGGGTTTATAACATTTTATTAAATTATTTTAATAAGAACTTTAATTAAAGTTACAAATAGTTATTAACATGTTATAAAATTATTATGCTTTAGCATTCAGGGTTTACGGTTGATAACACTTTAGAATTTTTTTTTTAATATACAGTTAAATAGAACTTACAAAACACTCTTTAAAATGTTATAAATTAATTAGGGATTATGTTTTAGGGATTAATGTTTAGGGTTGCAAAACACTTTTTAAAATGTTATGAAATGCTTAGGGTTTAGGTTTTAGGGTATAAGGTATAAGGTTTAGGGTTTGGGGTTTAGAGTATAGGGTTTGGGGTTTAGGGTTTATAACGCTATAGTAAATTTTTTTAATTGACACTTAATTAAAAGTTACAAAATGCTTTTTGAAATGTTATAAAAGGCTTAGGGTTCAACATTTAGGTTTAGGTTTTTCAGTTTAAGGTTTAGTTTTTATGGTTTGGGTTTATAACAGCTTAGTAAATTATTTTCATGAAAAATTAAGAAAATGTTACAAAACTCTTTTTAGAATGCTCTAAAATGCTTAGGGTTTAGGGTTTATAAGACTTTAGTAAATTATTATAATAAACACTTAAATAAAAGTTAAAAAACACTTTTTAAAATGTTATAAATTACTTAGGGTTTAGGGTTAAGAGTCTAGCATCTATAAGGCTTTGGTAAATCCTCTTAATAAAGAGTTAAATAAAAGTTATAATTTGCTTAAAATGTTATAAAATGATTGGGGTTTAGGGTTTAGGGTTTATGATTTGGGGTTTGGTGTTTAGAGTTTAGGGTTTAGGGTTAATAACACTTTAGT
>APFE030350169.1:0-30068 GCA_000404065.3 Pinus taeda
GAGAGAGAGAGAGAGAGAGAGAGAGAGGCGGGGGGGGGCTTTGTTTTCTTTTAGTCACGGATGCTTTGGATTGAGTGCTTTCTTGAGAAAGCTCTTTTTCTCCCTACAAAACAAAAACACAAAACTCAACACGGACATGCAAAAAAAACAAGCCTTACAGCTTAAAGTTAGCTTTACCCGGAAAATAAATATTTTCCTCAATGTTTCTGATTTTCCGAGATCACACTAAGGTGCAGGGAAAAGAGCATACGCATGAGAAAAATTCTTCCTTTCTGTTTCTGATTTGCCCAAATCGCACAAAGTCTCAGGGAAAAGAACATACGCAGAAATGAAAGGTATAGATCCGGTAAAAAAAAAGCCAAATCAACCGAAACCAAAATAAACAGAGAGAAAATAAGAGTAAACTGCAAATAAACACTGTATGCCTCCAGATCTAAAAAATGACGCAGTTAGGGCTACCGGAAACCTTTTCGTGTGAAACAAAAGGGGTTCCTCACTGGAACAGATGCTCCCAACACAACAGAGTAGTCCTCTCATCCCGAAAGTAGTCAGAAACAGCAGATCTAGGAGATGGCAGTCGCATGCAGTTCTACCGGCTTCAGATTTGGATCAACAACGGACGCGGCCCTCAAATAGCTCTGATACCATGTAGGAATTTTAAGGGTAAGTTCCTCAGACAGAACACCAAAATGACACTTCTCACAAACAGATCACAGATCAATATACCAGTATTTTGACGTGGTTAAAACCCTCAGAGAGGGAAACAGTCCACGGCCTGCGCCAACGTGGCTACTACAAGCAATTTATTAATAAAGAATGAAAATTTACATAACTTTTCTCAGCACGGTGAACTACAAATGACCCTCCATGCGCTTTAAAAAGAATTCATGGACCAATCGGGTGTCAAGCCACGGATCAAGTGTCGGTAATACAGAGGAGAGAATGAACCGTCGGATCACTACATATCGTGACCGTCGGATTGTAAGTTACAAATGTACATAGTAAAGAAACACGCTTTACCTAACTCTATACTAGACCAAGTTATACGTAACTATTCCTATGTGTCGGAATATCCTAACAAAACAAACTCATCAAACTCATCAATCTATGAGGTAATCAACTTATCATCTACATCTGATCTCGGAGAGATTCATTTTGACAAGGGCGTCGGTTCCTCGGTTAGTCGGTTCCTTCAATGCAATACCTAACTTACAATCTAGTTGTTCTTAGTTTTCTAGAGCAAGATCTCG
Organism: Pinus taeda; assembly: GCA_000404065.3. NCBI lineage: Eukaryota > Viridiplantae > Streptophyta > Pinopsida > Pinales > Pinaceae > Pinus > Pinus taeda. The sequence goes on from APFE030350169.1 coordinate 1,251, forward strand.
TTTCATAAAGTTCAAATCTACAAAAGGGCTATAGCCAAATAATCTTTTATAGGCCTCAAATCTATGAAAGTGTGAGAGACTGCAACGCCATGTGAGCCAGACTCACAGTAAGCATTTTCCTTATGACCCTAGGCCTAGTCTTATTTTGTTGTTTTTAACTTAGCACTGGTACTATAAATTTTGGTGTTTTTAACTCTCACGGGTATTATAAATTTTGGTGTTTTTAACTCTCAGAGGTATTATAAATTTTGACTGGAAATATTCCAAATTAAACATCAAAATGACAGTTATTGATTGATGAGGCATGCCAAATTTGATGGGTAAAAATTTACAACAACTGTCAAATACTTTTTAAAATAGAAAATATGACCTGTTGGACGTCAATTCCAAGCCTGAGATAGGAAATACGACGTGTGGGACGTCAAATTCCAGGCCTGACCGAATGTATGACCGTGCTGTGACTGCAACAAAATATTAATTTAGTTTGTAGAATTGAGGCTTCTGTGATCCATCATAGTTATAAGAAGAGCTTCGGCGTAAATCACATGAAAAAGACGTTTTTCGACGCGTTTCGAACCAACTAGTGTGGTTAATATTCTTTTGACCTAGGTCCTAGAGTAAAAAATAGTTGTTAGGTAGCCGTTGGAGTCTCTGCTCAGTCTATTTGACATGCTAGGCCAGATCTGTTTCTTCAACTTGTCCTGACGATGAACCACACTAGTTGGTTCGAAACACGTCGACAAAGGTATTTTTCATGTGATTTACGCCGAAGCTCTTCTTATAATTAATTTAGTTTATGAAATCATTCAAGAACTTCACCCAGAAATATGCATAATGTTTTTTAATACCAAAATGTTTTAGCGTGCTCTTAGTGCACCAAAAATATTAATGTAGTTTATGAAGAAATTTGAGCTGCAAATATCTAGTATTATCATGCTTTTTTATAGTAGTCGGATGTGTTAGTGTGAGAATGCACATGTTTAATTATGCAATTTAAATATGTAACTTGATTACCTCTAGTGATTTCAGAATAGCAGGTAAATGTGGTTGCTGGATGTTATTATATCTTATTTTTTAGAGATAAATTAATATATTTATATATAATTTGATTGGATTTTAAGTTTAACATTTTAAATTTAATATGTTATTGTTCCATTATTGTTCAATGCTTTAAAATTTGTGTCATGTATTTATGTTAAGTTGTCAGGTTTCTCTGTTGTTTTGTAGTGATACTCGAAAGCCTCGGGACAATTGATTCGATAATACGCCTAGGAGGATATATAAATTGACCATCGAGATTATACAAACAAAGAAAGGTCAACCAATGAAGGCCTGGGTTAATAATGAGATAAAAGAAGCCGTTTACCTAATGAAAAAATTAAATTATATATATATATATATATATATATATATATATAATATTCTTTTAAATTATTTGAATTAACAATTATTATTTTTTATAATAATATTACAAATAATTTAAAATATGAATGCCATTTCAATTATTTATATTTATTGTTTAATTAAAAAAATTAAATAGGTAGGGGTCAAAATTATATCATTTAATTACAACATTTATTTATATAGTTAAAATTATTTCTTTTAATTTTATTTTTTTTATTAAAAATGTAAAAATTCTAATTAACAATACTTTATAATAAAAACCTCCACAATAATTATACTCCAAAAGAAAAAGAAAACAAAATTATAAAATTTCTTGAAGTGATGTAATATTATAATAATTTTCTAATTTTCTTCATAAATCAATGATACAATATTATAATAACTAATTTTTTTATATCATAAATCTAAAATTTTAATCAAATTTTAAAAATCAAATTAATAAATTTTGTTGACACTATTTCAATCATATTATTAATAACTTAGATTTAATTATATGCTTCTTCATTTATTTCAATACTTATTTAATAATTCATTTATTTTTAAATCGAAATAAATTTATAATATTAAATGTTATTCATCTATCTTCTCTTAATGTCTAAAATATCTCGTTGGTAGTTTTTAAGGTGGTGAACTTTGACTCATGTCAAATGCTACTAATTCATATTTCAACAAATGAAAGTAGTAACATACTGTTAATATATGCAAAGAATGCATAGTTACAATTACCAAATACCTCAATTTACCAATTAGTAAAACATAAATTAAACTAAGTTGTAGGACTAGCTACTATGTAGCACTTGTTTGATACAACTAGCAATTGCACTAGATGTGGCAAAGGAAACACCCTAAGGCGATAGCATATAAAACTAATTAATGTTTCTTTGACAACTGTTGAAAAACATGAAAATATCAACAAAAGGCAGGAACCATGTTACAATGATATCTCATAGTTTCTTCCATGAGCCTTACAAATCATGAGGCCTATGTTCAAGTTAAACACATTGTCTAGTTATGCCAACATGAATGCCTTGTGATAAAGAAATAGATCATGATTTTCTATCTTCGAAATGAGAGTTTGTTTTGGAACAATTCCTCCATATTTCTTCTTGAAGTGTGTGCTCTAGATTTGCGTGTTGTGAGTTGGCTAGGATAAAAGATAAAACAAATAATTTTATCAATTACATAATTTATAACAAATTTTAACATATTGCATAATAAAAATTTATATTGAAACATGATTTTTATGGAATATGATTATTTCACCTTTTTACATTTAAAATATACATGTTGTGAGGGTTTCCTTAAATCTTCAATACAAGAAAATTGCTAAGTGTTTCAACCATCACTTCAATTTTTCGCATTTCTTATCTATCCATGAGTTGGTTCACCTATGCGATAATTTGTTTGTATTTCATACACTAAAGTTGGGCATTACATTTGTTGCAAGTGCTTAATTAACCCCCTGGTATCTAAATGCATGATTCACAATCATAAGAGTTGTTGCAACACTTGTGTGATCCTTAAATATAACTAATGCATTATTATCGTTCAACAACACCAGCTCACACTCACCTCTAAACCTCAATATCAGTGAATTCACATTTTCATCGCATGGTAAATCAAATAGGCAAATGACAAGCATCAAATCCATATTTACGGATGATTTAAAAGGTAGAAGTCACACCTGCCCCGTTGTAGGAATTAGACTGTTCGAAATTATGCTACGATGCAGAGGGGATTTTTAGTTCATGTGTAGCTTGTACAATCAAAACACATCTAGGATCCCTTCCTGCGAAATATATAAAGAGGTTACATTTTTCTCTAAAAAATGTGTCTACCCCAACAAAATTTCCTATAAAATAATTAGGCGAGTACAATGCTCATACACGAAAATAAAATTCCATGAGATATATGTTAAAGTTTAAGAGAAATCTTTTATCAAAAGAAGCCTAGTCAAAAACAAAACTCTACATGTGCATTTTTGTACCTTCTCTACTTCAACCAAATAATTTTCAATTTTCTACTTCACATCGTTCAATCCACATCCTTTGAAAATTTATGAGCTTGTACCATTCTACATGGGGGCAACAAATTAAAAAGAACAAAGAAAAAAAGTGAACATACATGGAAATTTTGTTTTGCAACACTATAAAAGTTAGAAATTTGAACCCTGAACACTTTTAGGACCACAGTTGGTCATCCAAAACCAATAAGGTAGCCTCTCTTTCAAATCCCTTTAGTGTTAATCGAAAGATTCATAATCTAATAGGAAATGGAGATACTAGAACTCTCGACTCCTTCAACATAAATGCTTTTCTAAATCATATATCAACCTTCGACACCAATTCTAGTCTCTAGGAAAATGATATATACATAAGTTGCTAGCTAGCCCAACAAGGTTACATTGACATTACCCAACTATCCTTTCGTACTTAATAACCTTTGTAAAATGCAAGAATTCAGACATTTAAAAGAAAATATAAATGAAACACCTAAAGTCATAATTAGGATATGCAGTTCATAGTAAGGATGAGATTTATCAATGTTCTTAGACTGAGGAAAAAACTTTGGTTATGCCAATCATTATGAATTTGACCTTGTAAACCAAGTTTTGTAACCAAAATGAAATTTAACTTGGAATAATTATCATAAAATTCCTTGTTGTACTACATAAAGGCATGATTGAAGAGGATGAATGATGATCATGAGATTTTGCAAGGTACTCTAGCACCTAACTGACCAAAATTTACATTTCTTAGTAAAACACTGTGGGAAAAGACATTATTCAGAGTGTTATAAAAGTAAAATTAATCCAAAAGATAACTATAATATCTCTAATATTAATAAGATCTCTGTCTATAACCTATCTTATTGCTTGCTAAAGCTACCCTTGCTTTGATAAGTCTGTAAGATAGGATAACAGATAACACTCGATATCATAACGAACGCAAATAGGTTCACGATAACATGAACTGATAAAATTTGGTAAAACTATAGTGCACAATAATGAATTGATACAAAATCACAACAAGAATAATGAACTAATTACTTGTCACTCCAAGCTACGAGAGAGCTTCCTTTGTCTACCCGAGCAACTTTTCTTATAAAAAAGTAGGCAAGTACAATGATCATACACCAAAACAAAAAGATGGAAAATAAAATTCCATGATATATTATATAATATATATATTATTATATATATATATATATAATATATATATATAATATATATAATATAATATATATATATATATATATATATATATATATATATTAATTTATATATATATATAATATATATATATATATATATATAAAATTTAATAGAATATTCATTGCAAACCCTATTGGATAAGGAAACAAAGAAAAACAGAAAAAGAAGTTATGCGCTGGTGTTTTTCTCAATCAAAAGTAGTTTGGAGAATTAATAAAAGAGGCATACAAAGTCTTGATGGGGTGTTTTTAGAGAACTTTGTTAATTTTCCCAAATGGAAGACCACTCACTTCATTAGAAAAAACCCTTTATCAAATGCCCAAATTGTAATTAGGCGATCAAATCCCAGTCAAATTTCAAAAAAAAAAATTATGCCTTTATTATAAAAGGTCATTCAAACAAAGGAAATGAAAGGGCGTTGGACCATTAACTAGAATGTAAGTAAAACGTTGACAAGTAACAATAGTAGCATTTTTCTTCTTTCCCTTAAACGAATTGATTCACAAAAAAATCTAAAGCTACTAGACCCGTAATGACTACACCCTATACAACCTTCATATGTAGGATTGAGTTGCTTCTAGTGTTGTGCATGGGTGGACTAGGTGAAGACTGGAATAAAAAGTGGGCATGGCAAAGCAAGGGTGAATTTTTTTTAATAGGTGAAATGTAGATCAATTTTCCTTTGTACAACAAGTGCTTAGGTACATGTGTACCTCATTTACAACATTCCAGATGCTATGTCAAAAGTTATTTCCCTTATTTTCCGCAAACCACACCTATAATTCATGCAATTAAAATAAATAACATGAAGTTACTCAATGTCCGATACATGAAAAAAATTAAACTCTTGATGTGCATTTTTGTACCTTCCCTTCTTCAAGCAAATAATTTTCAATTTCCTCCGCATTTTTCAATCCAAATTTTTTTGAAAAGTTATGAGCTCTTACCATGCTGCACGAGGGAAACAAATTACAAGGAACAAAGAAAAAAAGTGTATATACATGAAACCTCTATTTTGCAACACTAAGTTAGAAATTTGAACCCTGAACACTTTCACGACCACAATTAGTCATCCAAGACTGATCAAGTGGTCTATCTTTCGAATGCCAATAGCTTTAATAAAAAGAGTCTTAATCAAAAGAGTCTTAATTTGATAAGGAATGGGGAGACAAAATCTTGGCTCCTTAAAGAGAAAAAATTTTCTAAATCAGGTGACAACCTTTTACACCACTTCCAATCTCTAAGTAAAGGATATAGACACATGTTGTGACCTAGTCCAACATACTTACATTGACATTACCCAATTATCATTTTCAGAATAAAATTTAACTTGGAAACATTATCATAAAATACCTTGTTGTACTATATAAAGGCCCCATTGGAGATGATGAACGATTGTGCAAGAAGACACACATTTACATTTCTTGGTAAAACACAATGGCCAAGACTTTTTTAGAGTGTTATAAAAGTCAAACTACTCCAAAAACGTAGTGTAACGTCCCTAATATTAATAAGATATTTGTCTATGACCTATCATATTTCTTGCTAAAGCTACCCTGCTTTGATAAGTCGGTAACCTAGGATAATAGATAACACTGGATATCATAATGGAAAAAAATCAGTTCATGATAACATGAACTTATAAAATTCCGCCAAACTAGTGCATAATAATGAATTGATACCAAATCACAATAATATTAACAAACAATTTGTTTCACTACTACACCAAGGGCACTTTTAAGACATTTTTTTTAAGACAAAAGAAATCTTTTGTCTTAAAAAGTCACTTTTTATTTTAATTATTTTACATTAGAATTTAATATCAATTGAATTGTCTTAAATATAAAATTTAAGACAAAAACAATTTGAGACAAAAATATTTTAAGACAAAACTTTATATTTAAGACAAAAACAATTTAAGACAAATATATTTTAAGACAAAATTTTAAATTTAAGACGAAAACAATTTGAGACAAAAAGTATTTTAAGACAAAACTTTATATTTAAGACAAAAATAATTTAAGACAAAAATATTCTAAGACAAAAATAGTTTGAGACAAAAATTTTTTAAGGCAAAACTTTATTTTAAGACAAAAATTGTTTAAGACAAAATTATTTTAAGACAAAACATTATATTTAAGACAAAAACAGATTGAGACAAAAGTATTTTAAGACAACTTTATATTTAAGACAATGGCCACTTAAGATGAAACCCATTTAAGACAGTTAAGAATTAAGACAAAAACATATCAATTTAAGAAAATATTATCTAACAACTACAAAATTGACTCTCACAGTGCACCCTAAATCCGCTACATTGCGGGAAACTACTATATCATGCATATACCAATGCTGCTATTTCACTTTCCATTCATGTTATCTTATATAAATACAACAACTTGTTGGGCTCTTCATTTTGTGGGGGTAGCTGACTCTGAAGAACATAAAAACTTTCCCTGACAAGATTTCCCAAACATTAGTCACTCTTTTGTCCCTTCGATCTTTGTTGATACGATTATAGACAACTCGTATGTCATTGCATTCTAGATTACTACATGGAGGGGAATTTTAAGACAAATTTTTAAGGCAAAATAAATCTTTTGTCTTAAAATTTTCAATATGGTGCGCTAGTAAAAAGGTAAAGGATTAGGGGTTCATCTTTACACTATTCATGTTTTCTTCGGGAAGTGGAGCGATGGAGGTTGACCACAACTAATGGGATTTAGGGTGATGGAGGCTAAAAGCAGAGGTGTACGTCATGAGAGGAGCGATGGAGGCACTTTCGAAGAATGTTAATAGGTGGTAACATAGTTGGAGTACTTTTCGGGGTCTCCAATGATTGTGTTTTAATATGTGTTTTTTTACTGTTTCATTTATTTTGAATGCTACTTATATCTGTTGGTTGTTGTTATTAGCAAATTATTGTGCTATATTGGCAACATGGATTAGATTCACTTGAAGGATTGTTGAAAAATGTGGCAAGAAATTATCAATTTGATTTTGCCTTGATTAAATTGAGAAAATTTGAATTTCGACATCAGTAGACAACCTGGATGTAATTAGCTTGTATGACATGGTTTGTGTCACCCATTTTACTCAATAAATTTGAGTTGGAGGAGTTAGAGTTCAGTTAAGCATCTGTGATTTCTAATTTGTAGCGGTCAAAGTCAATTATCTGAAGTTGTTTTCAGTTAAACTAGGTCTAACTATTGGAGGAACTAGTGGAAGGCTAGTTGTGTAGTGAGAATTCAGTCAAATGCAGTGATCATCTAGTTAAGTGATAAATCATCCCAAAATTGCTAGTGCATGCAAAATATTCAAGTTCCCCAGCTATGGTGGAGATTCCAAGGCAGTGTAATATTAGTTGTAGACTAGTCTTGAGCATACAAGTGTTGCATGCAGTCACATGATCAACCTTAGGAATTGTGCAATCCATTTTGGAAAAGACCTAAATAACAGGGGCCTAATTTCTCAAGGAATTGCAAAAGGAAATAGGGGTCAAGAAAAGGTAGAAATTGACAAAGTTTGGGTTTGAGCTTCTTAGTGAGCAGAGAGATAGGTTATTCACTTATGGGTTGTGCATAGTTGAGTAAATCAATTGTAATACATCTATATTCATAAGATTGATGTAAGAAGGCATTGGAGCAATTAGAAGATTTCCTTCCTCACAAAAAATATTGTGTGCATGTATTTTATTTCTTATTACATGTTTGAATTTTTTGTTCTAAATTGTGAATTAACTTTTGTAGAGTAGTAGAGTAGGTCTATGTCTTATGATTTTGAAAAAACTTCATTATGAGTTGCAAATCTACACCATAATTTCTACATCGTATCATAGCATGATTCATATTAGAGCATGAATTTTGAATTTTTTTCTTAGGAGGTGTTGTAGCATTTGTTGGTTTTGATTAGATAGAATGTTTCAAAAAATGTTAAGTTAGGATATGGACATAACAATAGTGAATAAAATGTTAGCTTAAAAAAAAATCTTGATGATGATGTCCATATCAAAGAAAATGTTAGGTTAGTTGCTCTAAAAAAATCAAGGCAAAATGAAAATGTTAGGTAGAAATAAAACAAATAAACTCTGAAAGTGAGCAAGTCTAAATGCCACTACTCTATTTTTGCAATTAATGGTTGTGTGCAACTTGTTTTAAATGTCACAACTCATGACATTCAAATTGTTTAATCTTGACTACTTCATGCTTTAAATTTGATGTTATAGTTAGAGAATAAATATTTGTCCAAACTATTTAATCTTGGTAGATCGGTAGTTAGGTAGAGAATAATAAGGTGCTCATTAGTCTAATCTGAGCCCTTGGAGGTTATAAGCGTAGATTTAGATAGTTTCTTTTTGTTAAATAAGAAGAAAGGATAAGGGTTTGCTAGCTTAAATGCACCCATTAAGTGAAGAAAAGTGATAGGATAGGCAAAGGGTAAGTAGAGAAAAGTTACAGAAGTTTAATGGTTGATTGGACAGAATGCAAATTTATCATGTTTCTACACTCATGAGGCAATTATACAAGGCAAATGAAGGTCTACTTGATCAATTAATTAACTTCTCATTCATCCCCATTCATCCCTATATTCACTAATTTCCCCTTCCTGCCTTCATATATCCATATTCATTCATTTTCCATTAAAAATCCCTTTTCCTAAGGTAAAAATCCTTTCTACCTAAGAAAAGTAAAGATCCCATACAAAATCCCTTTTTTACCATCAAAAACCCTTTTTACTATGTAAAATCCCTTTCTACCATTTAAATCCCCTTTTACCCTAAAAACCCATAAAGAGATGCTTTCCCTAAGTATTAATGCATATATTAAAGGCAAATAAACCAAAAAGGCATTTTACTTAGTGTAATTCGTCTTTTCTGCTATATCTCATATTAACACTAACATACAGTAATAAATCCTTAATATTTTCCCTCTCCCATATAATATAGCTCCTTTATTTAAAGTATCTGAAACCCTTAGTTTTGTTATAAAACTAAGTATTTCACAAATATCACATTGACGGGATCCACAACCCTTTCAACATCCATATCCTATAGTTTTATTAAAAAAGCTATGTATTTTATATAAATATCGCATCGAAATATCAGCTGGTTGAAAGTCCTTTCTATAAATTAACCTCCTTGCATTTCGAACCCTGATTGCGATATACGAAGGGAAGTCTGGACCTAACCAGTTATATGTCATATTTCATAACATATTGCATCCACCTCATCGCAACCTCTTGCTATACCATAAATATTTGCCCATTGTGATCTTTGATTGTGATGGGATATGGACCCGACACTGATATATATCATAATATAATGCCACATTGCATTTTTACCTCTATCACAGTCCCGTTTATCGCATATACCTCCCGCCACTACAATTCTGACATCTGATAGGAGCTCGGACCTGACCATATATATATTGCAGTTCACCGCCATATTGCATCCGGCCTTATCGCATGCCTTTGTGATAAGCCTGCTCCCCGCCTAACCCCAATTGTGATATGCGATATAAGACCCAGATTCGATGCCATTATCTGCCAGCATTAATAAAATTTCAAGTCCACATATTGTCTTTTGTGATGATTTTATGTGTTAAATCGCCTTTTTGATTTAAACGCAGAAATGACCTAAAGCCTTCATTTAAGCCACTAATCACATTTTGACCATGATTAAACCATTCCGCCCATATTTAATCCCTCCGTACTCCCTCTCTCGCACTGTTCACCTTTACCCGATAATGTAAAAGAAGACTGTTTTTTCCATTAAACACTTTTTAACACCATTTTGCTCTGTATGCATGTTTTATACAACGCAACCCCAAAAATGCCTCTGCAGCCATTAAATCATGTTTTCACCTCCGATATGCCCCGAACACCTTCCAATATCCTTTGAAAGCTCAAAAAATCCATTGAAGACCTCCTTTGTCACTTCTGTTTTTCTTAATAAGTTTTGTGTTTTGCAGGGAAGACTGTTGTTTGAGGCTTATAAACAAATAGCCTACTAAATAGTTGGAAGATAAATATGAGTCGTTTATTGTTGAAAAACAAAGTAAAACCCTGAATGCATAGTATGTGTTAAATCGAGAGCATTAAAGGTCACTGAAAGGGTGTTACAAAGTTTAAAGAAGTCAAATGAAAGATTAAAATGAAGAAATTTGCTAATGTAGAGGATACAAACAACAAAGCAGCCAAAAGGGTAAAATATCAGACAAACAAAGCTAGCACAACTTGAATAAAGGGGACAGCAAGAAGCAGTTCAAATAGCTGCCACTATCTTCTCCCATGAAGATCTTTTCCTTTCCTAGAATAAATCTTAATCAATTTTAGGATATTTCTTAAGTTTATTATTGTATGTCCACATGGGGTAGCTCAAGCGGCAATGGCCGTGGAAATGAAGTCTCACCGAACGGGAAGTCGTGGGTTCAAATCTTGGGCTACCCTTCCCTCGTTGAGGGGTACTTAATGGACATGTAAATCGGAGAGTCCCGCCCCAGCCTACAAAAAAAAGTTTATTATTGTATAAATAACTCTTTTCTAGAGTTGAAAAGGGTTCGGAGTTCAAAATTCATAGCTCACTTCTTGTAAAAGTCTTTAACTATTTATACTACTTTGAACCTGGAAGGCACCTTTGAAGGAAGCTTTTGCTGTACATTTGATGTAATCGGTCTTTCTGGAACCTTACTGCACAACAAAGGATTCTGAATATGGTCTTGTACAATTTGTGCTATCCTGTAAGTTTTTCCAGTTTTCAATCATTGTGTTATTTCTTCATATGATTATGACTTACAGAGATATTTAGGTAGGAACAATTAGAGTTTTAGTTGATTCCTATAAGCTCCTAAAGTGATCTTATATTAATAGAATGGATTAATGCAACTGTTTGTGTAAGTAATCCCCTCTAATCAATAAATCATCAACATCTTGTGTAAGCTTAAGTATACTGCCTTGAATCTTTTGAACATAGTTCAAAAGGTTTTCCAACTTATGATTGCTCTATTTTATAGTTTGGAAACTATGATAATCATAATTTTTACTATCTTCTACTCACCACTATTTTGATCTATATTATTGTGTAATGCTTTATAGCAGCCCTTTGCTGAAGTATTAATATACCCCAAAGGATTAATTTCATTAATTCTACATCTATCTTCTTCATTGGTCTTCCAAAACTAAAACCAAAAACCACCAAAACAATTATTTTAGATGATCTCGCATTGGTAGCTTGACCTACTACTATCTCAGAGGTACAACACGAGGTTTGAATTTGCAGTTCAGTTTAGCAGGATCTCTTAAGAACTGAAAATATTATCTTCAACAGGCTGAGGCTAGAGTATTCCTTGGAAGGCAACTCTAATTTCATTGACTGGAAGGATCGCATGGAGGAGGTATTCAATGACAATGGATTGCTAGAATACATCAAGAGAGATGTTACAAAACCAGCAGAATCTGATGCCCCAAACCTTGCTCAATGGAAGAAAGTTGTAGCCAAGGTGTGGATAATAATATTGGAGGGAGTACGAGACCACATTGTCGGCAATCTCCATGGGAAAGAAAATCCTTATGGAATGTGGTAGCCACTCACAAATCTGTTCTAGAATACTAGTGACCAAAAAATGTTGGTTCTTAAGGATAAACTTTGGAATATCAAGATGTAGAAGAATGAATTTACCCTACAATATTTGAGGAGGTTCACAAAAGTTCATGATGATCTTGCAGGATTTGGTGTTACTCTTTGAAAGGATGACTTGGTAAGAATATCCCTTCTAGGCCTTCCCAAGGGTTGGCATACATATCAAGATTAAGTGAACGGGAGGGAGAAACTACCAAATTGGGAACACTTATGGTACCATTTGGTATAAGAGGAAATAAAGTAGAATACTAGAGATGGGACCTCATCTAATGGCAAGGATGAAGAAAAAATTGCATTGGTTGGAAAGGGAAAGAAGGGAAAAGGGGAAGAAATCTCAAACCAAACTAGAATCCAACCAAGGGAAAAAGAAGAAAGATTTGTCAAAAATTAAATGCTTCCATTGTCACAAATACGAGCATTATGCCACGAAGTGCCCATAGAAAGAGGTAAGTAAGAAGACCTTAGGAGTAGCAGTGGGTGAAGCCTTGGATTCATAGTTCGACCTTGACTTGACCCTTATCACATGCATGTCCAACATAGTGATGGGGAGCATGTGATACTAGGAGTCATGTGCATTGTTCCACATGACAGGGTGTAGAGACTTTTCAGTGACTTGGAGGAGAAATATCTCCATATGTGCATCAAGCTAGGGGATCACGAAAGGTGCAACATGACCAATATTGGTACAGTCAACTTTCAGAGGGAGTCAGGCTCCCCTCTCAGGCTCAAGGATGTCATGTTTGTTCTAGGCATAAAGAAAAATCTCATCACTCTTGCAATTTTGGAAGACCGTGGTTATGACGTGATCTTCAACAAAGGAAAAAAATTCCTAAGACACATAGCCACAAGACAAGTGAGGAAGATCAAAGTTTTTGTGAAGAATCTATATATGTTAGATGTGGAAGATTGTGTTGCATTAAAAACTAAGGAAGAGAAAGTGCAGGGCCATGATGTAGGTGAACTTTAGCACATAAATCTTGGCCATTTGCATCATGTCACCTCGAATATTGTACAAAAAATATCCACTAGCCTCCTTAAAGGAGCACTTAAGAAGCAGGATGTATGCAAAGGATGTACCTTGGGGAAGTACATAAAATCCACATTTCATGGTTGGAACAAAAAAGCGCATGTAGTCCAAGAAAGGATCCACTTTGATGTCTGTGGACCTTTATTTATAGCTTCCACTGGCCGACAAAAATATGTTGTGCTTTTTATTGATGACTTCTCACATAAGTGTTGGATCTCTTCATGCGAAAGAAAGATGGGACATTCTACAAGTTCATAGAATTCAAGGCACTGTTTGAGAAAGAAACCAACGCGAAGGTGAGGTCTCTCTAGAGCGATAATGGAGGTGAGTATGTGTTGAATGAATTTAAAAATTTATGTGCGAAAGAAGGCATTCGCCGAGAGTTGACAACACCCCACAACCCACATCAGACTGGGGTAGTTGAGAGAAATATCCATAGCATTTAGGGAGCAACAAGGGGGATGTTGCATGACCAAGGCCTACCTCTGCATTTGTCGGTTGAGGCATGCAATACAACATTTTGTTTGTAGAACTAAAGTTCTCATCACATTCTTCGCATGACAGTACATCGGAAGAGGCTTTCTCGGGAAGAAAGTCAGATGTGTCGCACTTCAAGATTTTTGGAGCCTCTGTTTACTTTCATGTCTCCAAAGAATCAAAGAATAAGCTTTAGTCGACAACAAAATTCGAGGTATTTGTGGGTTACACAAAAACTCCCCATAACTAAAATTTGTACTTGCCATCACTCATAATGATAGTTGTGTGAAGGGATGTAAATTTTGATGAGGAGAAGTCTATCTGGTGCTCTCTTGAGAGGGAGCTTTAGATGCCACCAAAAGATGAGATTTTAGCTCAAAAAGAGGAACCTCAGGAAGTTGTAGAGCAACCATAAATTGTGGAGTAGAGTGTGGAGACATTCAATAAAGAAAAACCTCTAGAGAAGGCAGAAAAAGAACTAAGGAAGTTGATAGACTTGTGTAAGATGTGAGGGAGAATGTGGGATATCCTTCAAATTTGCGTAAGCAAAGGAGGTTACTTGAGAGGTACACTAGCGACATGGCTCTTATGACAGAGCTTATAGAGATTGAGGCATCCTATTTTGAGGAATAAATAGACAAACCTGTATGGGTTGATGCAATGGTGGAGGAATATGAATCCATTACAAAGAACCGTGTTTGGGAAAAGATCCCAAGAACAACATATAAATCAATAGTGGGTTTGAGAAGAATCTTTAAGGTGAAGTAGGCAACAAACACAAGAATAGGGGAGGATAAGGCCAAATTTGTGGCCAAGGGGTACTCTCAAGTTGAGGTAGTTGACTATGAGGAGATATTTTCTCTTATAGTAAGGTACTCATCCATTAGATCAATTCTTGGTCTTGCTACACAGATGGGGTGGAATATCCACCAGATGGGTGTAAAAACAACATTTCTAAATGGGGTTATTAAGGAGGAGGTGTACACAGAGTAAAAAAATGGTTTTGAGACATTTGATCAAGAGTCTCATGTGTGCAGACTCAAGTGAGCACTGTATGATCTCAAGCAAGCACATCGTGCTTGGTACACCAAGATCAATAGTTATCTCACTGATTTGGGCTTCACCATAAGTGAATGAGATGTAAACCTCATCACATATGAATAGAAGGTAAATTTATTATTATTTTCTTATATGTTGATAATTTTATTTTAACTAGTGATGAGACGTTGATCATATCTTGCAAGGAGGACCTTGCAAGGGAATATTAAATGAAGGACATGGGTCTCATGCACTACTTTCTCGGGTTGGAAGTATGACAAGGTGATGGGTAATTATTTGTCTCGCAAGGCAAGTATGAAAATGAGGATACTGTAGAGAAACATACTTGATGGAATATTTGGTCATATGATGGATCTAATTGTGATAATCAAAGTTTCATCAATCTCTCTGAGAATCCTATATTTCATAATCAATCTAAGCATATAGATATCCAATATCACCATTTATGAGACTGTGTCTAGTGGTAGATGATGTTGCTACACTCCATTCTGATAGAAGAGTAAGATGTTGACATTTTGACAAAAGATTTGTCAAGAGGGAAGTTTGAATTCCTTAGGTGCAGGATAGGGGTGGTCGATAATCCCTTTCTTGCAGAGATGGAGTCTTAAAAAATGTAGCTAACTTGGATGCAGTTAACTTGTCAACAGTCAACTTGGATGCACTTAACTTGTGTGACATGGCTTATGTCACCTAGTTTACACAGTAAATTCGAGTTGCAGGAGTTAGAGTTCAGTTAAGCATGTATGATTGTTAATTTGTAGCAATCAAGTTCAGTTATTTCAAGTTTTTTCAGTTAAACTAGTTCCAACTGCTTGAGGAACTAGTGGAAGGCCAATTGTGTAGTGGGACTTCAGTCAATCTCAGTTATCATCCAGTTAACTAATCGATCAACCGAAAATAGCTAATTTATGGAGAATTTGAGTTCCCCGGCCGTGGTGGAGATTCCAAGGCAGTCTAACATCAACTGTAAACTATCCTTGACTGTACAGGTGTTGAAAATAGTCAGATGATCAACCTTGGGAATTTCACAATCCATTTTGTAAAAATTCCTAAATAATAGGGGTCTAATTTCTCAAGGAATTGCGCAAGGAAATATGGGCTCAAGTAGAGGTAGAAATTTACTAAGTCTAGCTTAGAGCTTCTCAGTGAGCAGAGAGCCATGTTATTCACTTGTAGGTTCTGCTGAGTTGTGAAAATAAATTGCAATACATTTCTATTGATCATATTAATGCAAGCAGACATTGGGGTTTTTAGCATATTGTTTTCCTTAGGAAATATTTTGTGTGCATGTGTGTTATTTCTTATTGCATGTATGAAATTTTGGTTGTAAATTGTGAATTAACTTCTGGAGAGCAGTAGAGTAGGCTTGTGTCTTATGATTTTGATTAAAACTTCATGAGTATTTGCAACTCTACACTATAATTTCTACAAGGATGGTGGAGGCAAATTACAGAATATTCGTTACTAGACAATATTCCTACTTCAAAATATCTATGACAACTTTTGCGAGAAGAAGATGTTGAGGATAAAATATTGGATTTTGGAAGAATTAGTCACAAAATTCACAAGGGAAGTAATTTTGGTTGCAGGTGTGGAGGTAGATGGATTAAATGTGATTTTGGTTGCATGTGTGTAGGTAGACAAGTCATAGTTACTCCTTTGATTTTTGTCGATGATGTGTTACTATTTGGTAGATTGACCTCTTTTGATCGGTCTTTGGACTCCTTATGAATAATATTAAATATCATATGATTTATTCTTACCCAGATGATGCATTGGTACTGGAGATTTATCATATTTTTGGTGTTATCTCCACTGCATTGGATGCAGATTTTAAATATCTTATATTTATGCTCCAACCTAATTGTTATGGAATTAAGGATTGGAGCTGAATTATAGAAAAAATCCACTATATACTTTTATCATGGGCACACAGGAGGCTCTCCCTAGGAGGCAAGTTAACTCTAGTTCGAGTAGTCCTTCAGAGCATCTCTATATATTGGCTTCATATTTTCGCTATGCCTAAGAATATCAGTAAATGTATCTTTCCGGCTTCATCTTGGCATGGGACAATTTGTGTTGTAATGGATAGAGTGGGCCAGGCTGTTGTTTACTCTGTATGGAAGCGATGGATGACAAAAATCATCTATTTCTTTTATTCTCCTTAGTAAAATCAATTTGGAAAGGTGTATTTAATATGTTACATTTATAGGCAGATTAGAACTACTCTTTTGTGGTTTATTGTATTTGGCACTGGATTATTGAATATAAAACATTTGTACCACTTCCAATATACTTTGGGGGTTCGACCCAAAGAATGCATTACTATCCCAAGCTCCTTTGTTGTGATACATCCACCTCCATCATTGTCAAAAAAGCTAAAAGCCTCCCTAAACTTAGACATAACATCCATCCCATATTCCTTTACTATATAAAACCCTTCTCTCATTTTTTGTCCATGCCAATCTACCCTCTATCCCATATTCTATCATGAGCCCTATGTAAACCACCATTTCATTCAAGGATGGGGATTTCCTACTCTAACCATATTTATTAGATACTTCCCCATTTTCCTACTTATGGTTTCTTGAGTTGGCCTCCTCTAAATATTCCCTACTCTCCTTAAATTATTTCAAAGGTATCCTTTGGCTACTAACCCCATTTTACCAGAGATCCTTGACATGTCCCTTGAAATTTTGATTCGGCCCCATGAACTATTTTATGCCAATGAGTCGAAAGATTTAGATTTCTTTTCCACATATTCATTCATGACCAAACACTATACCACTATTTCTAAAAACCTTGTGGTTAATATCACCACAATAAATGTATATTGTATTTTAGAGGATATAAGAATTGTATATTGCCCTTTGGGACACTCCAAAAATATTTTGATGTACCCTATTTCTCTAACACTCTAGTCTACTTTATGACCTTAATTTCCATTCCATGTTCGTCCATTTGGATGCACTTTATGATGTTTTAGGACAACCTAGTATCCTTCTCAACTCCCTCTTACCTTCCTTGTCATGTTTTCTAGGACTTGTCTAGCCAACAAGAAATTTTGAAGATGAATGACATGAGGGTAGAAAATCAAGGGGTTTTCAAGTCCTTTATTTAGGGTTCCCACTAGCCTAGTCCCACCATATGATTCACCCAATCCCTAAATTAGGGTTTAATACTATTTCAATTAATTATTAGCTGATCATGGTGGGCCATAATTCCAGGTTAAATGTTATGACTCTTCATAGAATATTATTGGAGATACTTTAGGAGACACCTCTTTAGCTAAAGGGTCCCATCAACCATATCTTCAACATATCGAACCAACAATGAAGAAGACAACTGAGGTGAAGCATGGGAATCCTCTCTTGCCCATGTTTTTCAGGATATATATCAATCTATGAATGCCTATACACTCCAACAACTGTGCATCAATAAAAATTTTCTTTACCCCATTGTCCACCAAGATGGATACACATTGTCCCAACATTGTGCCTCTGGTTACCAAAATTGTAAAATTGGGATTTTCCATGTCAAAATTTTAATTCAAGACTGACCATGCATTGGAAGCCATTAACACAATATTAGGACATAAAAATTGAATAATTGACACAATACCAAATACAATACATACATTGAGTTTTGTCTCACAAGGTATCTAGATGATGATTGAGCAAGTTCACACAAAGAGAGAAAGGAAATGTCATGATACATTGTTCAATTTGTAATCAAGAGAATTATCTTGGATAAGGGAGAAGTAACATTTAGTTTCTTTCTCATATACAAAGGAAAAATTATGAATCAATGTCAAAAGCCTTTTGTGAAGCAATGTTGTTGTAAAGGGTGTTAGAAAGCTTGCATTGTAGGCAAGACTTTCACACCATACTAGATTTTGTTAACCATAGCATGTTAACCATGTCCAGTGATCTCAAATTTCATGAGCATGTTCAATGAGTGACCATAAATGAGGGGTGTTAGAGTGGCTAGTAATCATAGCTTATAGTGGATGACTGTCATGATACATAACATCTGTGGTCCAAGTCATTTGTTTGGTGCCCAATGTTGGTGAATCATTGTATTACATCATGGTAGCATATCTTGCCTTTTTAAAGGAAAAATATATTCAAAATAAATTAAGTTATTTCTCATGCAAATGTTCAATATTGTTGTGTTGTGAGTGGTTTGCATATTATATGTATCATATATCTATAATCACTTATTTCAAGCCTACCTTAAGAAATAAAGGAAGAGATGCAGGGCCTTTCCATAAGAAGGACTCCCACCAACTCCTCTCCTCATATCAATCTTTCAAATGTTAGCCCATAAATCAACCACATGCCCTTGTTTCTCTAGTTGGGAAACCCTTGGATGGATATGAGAATGAACTCCTCCCAATCACTTCTTTAACCATTTATTGAATTCCTTTGATTGATATGTGTAAATGATTTTGATTGATTCCTGGAGAGGTGTGAAATCTAATTTTGCATTGACATAATAAAAACACCAAACTTAACCCGTGGTAGCCAAAATTTCAGCCTTACAACTCTCTCATCCAATATTAAATACTTCACTAATTAGTCAAGGGGTAATCTCCTTAACAATATATTAAATATTAGAAGAATTCATATTAATTGAAAAAATAAGATTATTATTTAATATTAAGTTATAATACAAGTAGCTACCAAGTTGACATATGAGACCGCCTTGTTTGTGAGACAAGGGATTCCATAAATTCAATGCTATAACTATTTAGTCTATGGATGTGTACATAACTTAATTTCCATTGGATCGAATCTTGTGACCTTTAAAGAGGAAACACTTTAACACAAATCGAACATGTCAATACAAACTTAATTTGTATATGTATCAAAGTTACTTTGAGAGTTGCATGGAATGCTTAATTTTGTATAGAGGCAAGGGAAAACTTGAAGGGTTCATCACAACAAACATGTATGGTCAATTATGATTATCATAGGTATATTAGTTTGGTTTTCCCAATCCAGAACTTGCACACTTTTTTACTACTGTTAAAGGCATGTGATGATGGTTTTCTGGTGTAACATCATGTACATTTAGTTGTGTCTATTAAAGGAATGCCAATTCCATGACAAAACTAATGGTTTGTCAACTTGGTCAGCTTAGTGAGCTATGTGTTAATCATCTCAATGAACAACATATAAGGTCAATTAGCTTAGCCATTGACATGCACATTCCATTGTCACTATTAGTGACATGTTAGGTTGGATATTAATATGTATTTTTGATTAACATTATCTAGGAGATTAATTGAATCAGCATGCATGTTTGACTACAATTGTGGGAGATATGTTAGATAGGTCAACCCCATCAACAACATTTATGTTCAATTGCGCATGTTAGAGGCATGACAAAATGGTCAATTGATTAGTAACATGTACATTTTTCTTATCACTATTAAATTTGTGTTAAGTTGGTTAACTTGTTCAACGACTTGTACATTTGGTTACAATTGTTAAAGCCTCACTTGATTGTTTAATGCATTAAATGGAGTGTAAGTCTAGTTACTATTGTCGAAGGCATGTTTTGTTGGTTAAATTAGTTAAAATCATATACATTCAACTATGATTGTTAGAGCCATACAAGGCTATTAAACCCATTTAAAGTAGTGCATAACATCGATGGGGGCTTGCTTATTGCATTGTGTGTGAGTATAGTGTGTTATTTTTTTTTGTAAGCCAAAGATTTTTCATTAATCAAAAAGAATGTACAAGGGCGTCAAAATGCATGGCTTATAATTATTTATATATTTAATGTAATATGCCTTTCCTTAAGAAGAGGAAACAAAATTTTTTAGGGACAGGGAAAATGGCGTTGTCTAGGGGAAATGCCGATCTCATCTATCTCATCTTCACTCTCCCTTCCCTATCATTAGCATCCCTCACCGTTTTTCATTATCCCGCAACACCAATAATAGACTTTTTGTTAAGAAGTAGCATTGGATGACTCACGACAAGGGTTAGGGCTCATATGTTTATCTTGGGTTTCTGCTTGGGGTTTCTAAGCTTACGTATCTTGCTTTAAATTCTTCTTAAAAGTCCCAACAATGTCCGTTACCATCTCTTCATGAAACTTCAGCTTGCAAGCACAATATTCATCCTAAATTTCCTTTGAAGATTCATGTAGCCATTTTGCACTAAGGCCTATTCCTGGGGGGAGAGTAGGAGGATCTACATTTGTCAACAAACCTTTTTATTGTTGTCCCATGACGCCCCAAACTTTATAGCCCATTTTTGTATCCAAGATATACCCTCTTCCATATGTAAACTATTTATTAAATTGATAAAAAGATAAGAATGAGCTCTCCCATGAGCATTTATTTGAAGATGAGAATGACAATGAAATGTTCATTTTTAACTGTACACCTAAACAAGCTTAGAGACCCTTCCACTTCACTGGCTTAAAATTTGGACTCAAACCATGGAAGAATGTGACATTTTGAAGTGTGTCACTCTAGTCCCTTTGATATGGAGTGACATGATGAAAGAGAAACAAGAGATTGTCACCTGTTCCCACTTTGAAATTGGTGAAACGTTTTAGAAAAAAGGTAAATGTATAAAAGCATCATGGAAAAAGGTTTCAAAAAATTGAAGAATCATATCATTTTATTGAATCACTACTACAAGATACTATCACCTCTTCCCCCTCTGGAAAAGGTGAAACTGTCTAGAAAAAAATATATATCTGAAAACATCGTGAAAAAAAGTTTCCAAAGCATTTAAAAATGATTCCATTCCATTGAATCACTACTACATGAATACATTTTTAGGACATTTATTTAATTTCATTTTATTTATTAAATTTATCATAATCAAATTCTCCATGGAAGACACTGAGAGGCATTAGAAGATATATATTGCTTTTCATAAGAGCTTGTTAAAACATACCATGGCAATTTAATAACTTTTCTTAAGACATTTTGTCTCTCGCGTACCAGTCACTGAATAAAATTTCGAGGTGGGCGATGCCATTTTTGTTCAAACCCTCAAGGACCACCCTTGAGGACCTTTCAGGAATGGAAGAAGAATAATGGGCGATGCAATTTTGTTCATACCCTGGATTTTTGAATTCTCGAGAAAGTTTCAGCAATTTTGTTCAAACCATGAATTTTTGAATTCTAGAGGAAGTTTCAGCAATGGAGACCAACGTTTTGCTATGAGTATCCTATTTTTCCCTTCCATTTTGATAGAGGTATGGGATTGTTGGGGTTTTGTGTAGGGAACGGGACACCTAACTGGAACTTGTTTGGCTCCTTGATTTCGTTATGGAACCCTAGACCCACATAAGGTTCAAACAGGGCCTTTCCTTTCCACCATCACCCAAAAAGCGCCCCTCTCTCTCTATAGGTTGTTGCCTTCTCCTCCAAGGTAGCGAAAGAGGTTAGTAGACCTATTCTAGAAATTTTGGACTTGTGTAACAGATGAGAAAGCTTCAGTTGTTGGACATCCCCTTCAGAATCATACATTTTCCCTAGCACAGGTAGCAAAAACCCCTCTGAGGATGCTGCAACAAAGGTCGTTGATAAATCTGGGGAAGAGGGAAAAAAATTCCTGGAGCCCGTCGACCCACCAAGCCTTGGGCAAGAACTTTCAACTGTATCCATTTCTCGCAGTGGTAAGTCTCTATCTGACTCCAGTTCTATTATCGAATTTCTATCTTTGGAAGATTTGATGGTTATTGAAACCAGAGTAAATTAAAGGAAAGGAAAAACCATAGTAAATTAAATTCAATTTGAATCCATCAAATAAAATATACTTCTTTGACTAAGACTAATTCTATCCTAGCTTTAACTGATGGAATGCAAATTTGGCAGCTATAAAAAATAATGTGTAGCATTCACCGAGCATGGGTACTGAAAATTACTAATTATAGTATATAAAGGTTTTTTAAACCTAAGATGTAAAAATCATATAAAAAGTGATGGCTCTAGGCTAAACCCACGTGTGTGTCCTGATTGCTTCAATGAGTTGATACGAGAAGAAATGTTGAGATGCATTTGGCTTAGACACCAATAACAGTCATACATATTTAAATGAGATTTTAGAACATTGTGTTTCAAATTTCAAGATCCTTGAAATGATCTTTATTTGTCATGAATCCCTTTTCCTTTGATACCAAAATCTCAGAGATACAAAAAGGTAGATCCTTTACCTTCAATAAGCATCTACCCAATGGAAAACCATGAACACTATTTTTCAAACCCTCTTGATTGATGTCACAAGGGACGAGGATACTTCACCTTTTGTAGCCTTTTATACTTCTCTGTGAGATAGACAAAGCCGTAATACAAGGCTAAAGGCATGTCAATGAGCTCAAGAATAATATTATATATATGAGCTTAGATGCTAGGAACATTATAGCTTCAGATATGATTTTATATAAACCTGCAACAGAGAAAGAATTTCGAGTGAGACACTATCTCCAAAGAAAATTCAATTCGAGGGTGATTTCCTAATAGAATATTTGACCCTAAAGTAACCAAGGCTTCCTTGATGTAGTGATGACAAAAGGCCTTAAATATAGATCATTTGACCAACAATTTGATAGAGAGCTCTATCCTAGAGATGCTTCATTGATGAGGCCTTGATCTCATTTCCTTTCTGGGATCTGCAAAATAGAATTTTGCAGTAGGAGTTTCAGTGCTTCATGATGACTGATCTTTGAAGAGGAAGGAGTTCAGTATTGTCTGAAAGCTTCTTGTGATTTCTTTCTTCTTTGCTTGGGCTTGCCCTCACCTTAGCTCTAATACCTTGTGCTAACCTTAGCTTTGATACCATTCTAGCAGGGCAAGCTAAACATGACAACAATAGAGGTAAGAAGTTGTAGATTCATATGTTTTCTGTCTTTTAGATCCTAGAACATCATATGTTTTATTGCCAATTTCTACTAAATTTAAAATTGACATACTGATTTGAGAAGAAGGTTTGCAATGCTAATAACCTCTTCTTCAGTCTATGTTGGCACACTTGAGTCTCGTTAATGGACCAACTATTTCTTGTGAAAAATTCAAAGAAGACGACAACCTAAAACATGTTTTCTGAGAATCAAAACAACTAGAAGTGCTATGACATTAAACCAACACTATGTTTATAAACCAGTTTGTACTATTGTACACGGGATGTGTAAATTGTATTCTCTAACAAAACGTTTCTTTGTCGGCTGGTTTAAAGCTTACAACCTTAATCCTATCTTGAAGAAAGGGTAATTTCTTCCCTTTCACTTCATAGGTATATGAAAACCTAGTTTTGTAAGCACCCATAACCATGAATATTATACCAACTCCCTATGGTTAGTGCATCAATAATGTAAGTGTAACACTCATCCATTTGGCAGTCATAAGGCATTTAGGTAAGGTTTTACTAACATTGGCATCCCAGACCATTAAGATCTATCCATGGCCTCAAAATGATGTATTTCTTTTACTCAATAGAACACTCATCCTTTCTCTCCCCAAACATCAATTTTTTTCTGTTCATTCTGAATGAGAAATCAATGAACAAGTCACCATTTTAAATCTTAGATCACAATATGTTTAGCTTCTTTCTTGTGCTTACACTCTAGTCTTCTTGCAGATTCAGAATTGTGAATCTTAAACACAGTCTCATAATGTGCATTGAGGGAGGCATAATTCACCCTTGCTTTGCATCAAATTACCCCCCTAGCATTCCCTTTACCTTTACATGCCTTAATGCAAGGCATGCCAAGCCGATACCTACTCAGTTAAATTAGTAAGTTGAGCGGCATCATATATACCCAACGCTGTCTACTTGTTCTTCCTATGCCTATGTCGTAGTGTATGAATAGTTAGCCATAATGGTGACGATTCCCATTAATAATAACATCTGTGTTGGCATATAAATCATAATGACATGTTTCCCTTAATTATTTGTTTTGGTTTTTTAACAAAAAAGGCTAACAGAGTTAGAGATCCTTAAATTTGTCTACTTCCAGCCCCTATGCCCATTTTCATCTAGGGTTTTACCATGTCAGTGTCCCTTTCTTTCTCAAAACTAAATGTAATCAATTGACCTATCCATTTCGTAATGCCTTTGGTAGACTTTTATATCAATTTCTCTGAATTATATATGAGATCTAAGGGTTTTTTTGGTTATTGCTGACTTCATATATTTATGCTAACCATGATATGGGTTTGATGTAGAGGATCATGATTAAGGATTGCATTGGTCCATATCTATTTAGGAGGAGGAGAAGGACAAAAGTGGTGCTAGGGTTGAGATCTAAAGATGCCTATCAAAAGAGGAGGTATGTGGAATGGAGGGTGGCAGGGCTACCAGCGTGGTACAAATGGAGGATGGGGAGTTCGGGGTTTTCATCATCGAATAACTATGGTGGGCTTCCTTGTTATCTTTTTGGTCATGCCATTGGTTTTTCTGGCAGCTAGGTTTCGTCACTTCACATCTACATTTGCAACTGGTAAGCTTCTTCCTTCCCTCCTCTCTTGCCGATAAGATTCTTCATGCCCTCCTCCCTCGTTGATAAGCTTCTTCCTGCCCTCCTCCCTTGTCAGGTTACTTTTGTCTCTTTTTTTGGGGTGGGTTAGCGTTTAATTTATCTTTATTGGCAAGCATGCCCTTTCTTAATCTAGTAGTATTAAAATGAAGTGTAAAATTCTTACAACATTCAAGCAAGATATCCATTACAATGAAGTGTAGTTGTCTTATACTATTTCAGAAAGATCCCTTTCATTGAGAATCCACTGAACAATGTATTTATGTGATTTGATCCTTCGCGTGGAATTATCACCACCCCTGGTTAACCATTGAACCAAGACCCCATGGACTTTCTTCGAAATTTGATTTTCCTTCACCACCCCTGGTTAACCATTGAACCAAAACCCCATGGACCTGCTTTGGAATTTGATTTTCCTTTTAGCTTTTTTGCAAGATCTGAAGGCGTAGATGTTATCAAACTTACTTTCCTCGCTTATTGTTAAAAGTTTAGCACCTCTAGCAGTTTTCCAGACATTTTGTGAGTTTTCTTGATAGGTTTCATTTCATTTGATCTATGTGAAGTTGTGAACTCC
The DNA here is from genome assembly GCA_000404065.3 of Pinus taeda. Taxonomy (NCBI): domain Eukaryota; kingdom Viridiplantae; phylum Streptophyta; class Pinopsida; order Pinales; family Pinaceae; genus Pinus; species Pinus taeda. Next base: position 27,151 of record APFE030350169.1, read on the forward strand.
ATCTCTGCATTAACATGTTACAATACCTACGAGGAGAAAGATTCAAAGTTTGTACCTCTCTCATGCAAGAGGAAAGGTTTTACCAACTGCCCCTAGCGTAATTTTCGTTGCCAAAGATAATGAAACCATTCATCCCGATAGCAAGAAATAAAAATGCTCTTTCCTTATTTTAACAAAGGGAAATGCATATGACTGGTAAATTCGCTGGGAAACTACTCGGTGAATTCGCTAGGCACTCCTCGTTCTGGGGAGGATGGTACTAAGAGTGCATTGGGTTATGCATAAGCTGGATGGGTATTATAAAAATATATTTGTTAAGAATTCAGTTCATCATCTTACTCATGGGAATTGAACCTTGTGGGAATTGAATCTGGGTCATAAGGGTAACAATCATTCTTCCCATCCACTCATTATCCAAGCTAGACCCACTTTCCATCCATAGAGCTAAATCCACTTCTCATCAGTCAAGCTAAAACCAATTCTGATCCACCCAAACTAGAACCAATTCACAACAACAATCTTCTTCACCAGCTACTTTCTGCTATAGATGTCATTTTCACACTGTTCCCACAATGTTGAGAGCACATTTGCCAAAACAAACGATAGATATTATACACACCATTTTATTAATTATCTATAATGAAATCTCAATCTTAACATATGCATGATAGCAAAGCAACCCCCTTTTTAGCATTTCAGTATTTTTATAGATATTCTTCTCCATCAAGTCTTTCTCCCTAATATTTTATGCATTTTTTGTCATTTAAAATAGCAGTGCACAACTTCTCAGGAGATGGATTTGTTAGAATGGTATTCTCCTTCCACATATTGAAAACCAATTCTATTTTTCTATGGCCATTTTGTTCTTTTCAGGATTTGGGCAATGCACTTGCACTTACATTAGTCTAATCCAAGAAAATAAATATTGTCCCTAAACTGAAATTTAATCGACCTGAGTGGATTGAAATAGAGAGGAATTATTGAGGATATTGGAGCTCTGTCATATGTTTAAAATCACTCTTATCTATTTATGTGTGGGGTTCATAGGAATAGGCAGATGACTGGAGAAAGTAGAGTCTAACAGAGAGCATTGACTCTCTCTTCCCAAAAGAGGCAACTATAAGAAACTTGTTGCATTTGGATGTCTTAAATTTGCTTTCTCCCCTAATGAGTAGAGAATTGAAATCAATTTTATTTACTAGGAAACTGATTGATGTCATAATAGCTAACGCAGAGGATTCAGGAACTCTAATCTTAAATATTGTTGGACGGAATGATTTATCTTCCTCATGGGTATTATAAAAGCCCTCCGAAGTAAACCAAAGGGATATTACTAACTCTGAGGTAGGAATGGTGAAGATTTTTCTTATTTCTCTATTGAACATGTAAGGAAACCTGTGTGATGATGATCTATGTAGCTGAGTATGGTTGTATTAAGAAGGAAGTGAAAACTGACATTGGCAGGGGTGCTTCTCTGTTTCTAATTGTGTACATCAAGCAGAGGCCAACGACTTCTGCAGACAACTCAGAAGTTACATTCGCAACAAGATGGTGTGATCTTCAATGAAGAATGTGAGGAACATCCTGAGAGGGGTAAAATGAATGACGAGGTCTAGAAGAAAACTTGCAATGATGAAGAACTTCTTACGAGGCTTCAAGAGGATGACATAGGAACTGAACATCGAGATGTCAGAGAGAATGCTCTTAACGGTAAGTTTTGATTTTCCCTGGTTAACTGATTTGTGTTGTTGGTAGCCTACTATTAGGTAATGTCTATTCAAACTCTCAGGACAATGGTTGTTCTAATGAAGACCATTTGCAGCTTGAAGAAAGTCCAACAAAAGTTTTGCGAAGGGTAAAATTCTTTGTTGCACTGGATCGCTACTTTTTGTTCTCATGGAAAAGGGAATTGTTATATTATTTTCCAAAATCCTTTTTTAATGTTACTTCTCCAATAGAAAAAATTTATATTTCTTAGATTCTAGCATAGTATGCTTTAATTTATAGTAGTTTAATGCTTACAACAACTGAGACAAAAAAGGAGGGAATGAAGCTATTTCTTTCGTACTAGGATATTGTAGATGAAGCTATGTTGGGAATGATGGAATATATTTTTTGTCTAATCCCCCATTAAAAACGCATTATGAGAAATATAACTGCTACGCTTATATGCATGCATATTAGCCATTTATTTGGTATATTCATATTTGGATCTATATTCTGAACTTATACAAATTATCCTTAATTATGGAAGTAGTGTTCATCGACTATTTCATTTAAAAAGAATAAATTGCAATGGAACTTAACCCCATTGTTGAATGGTGATAGTTTTGTCAAAATATTAGAAAAACCATGAATAAAGTCTACTTGGCTTATAGGGCTCCACTAACATGCAAATATTGCATGATTGAATCCTGTAATATCCCAACATAAAAATTTTAATGAGATATGGTACACTCTAGGTGTTCTAATGAAATTCTTGCACTACACACACCTAACACAATAAAGATCTAAGAATGCAACCTCTTATTTATGTAAATAGATAGAAACAAAATTACATGCCCACACAAGACCTACTAAAGCCCATGCCTTGGTATGTATGGCTACCCATCAACAAAGAAAGTAAATATATTTAAGCACAATCATAGATCCTAGATGGATCCACTACAAAAATTACTCCCATGGGTTTTCATACCTAGGATCAACTAGAACTAGCCTTGCCAAGTTCACAACAAAATCCAAATGGATAAATAACTCTCCTATGCCCTTTTATAGGCTCGATTGACTCTTTAGAGACTTATTTTATTGTTTTCCCTCGAAAAGTAAAGGCAAATACCATTGGCCAATGCCATGGGCAACTGCCACATTAAATACCATGGGAAGATTCCATCCACTTTGACCATATCCATATATATATA
>APFE030350169.1:64899-79035 GCA_000404065.3 Pinus taeda
AACTTATTTGCTGAAGATTCCACATGGGAGGATGAGAATTTTATACAAAAGCATCCAGAACTACTCAAGCGTTGAGGACAACACTTTTTTTGAAAGAGAGGGGCATGTTGGGTCCCCATAATACTAGTGATTACCCCATTACTATTGTAGTTGTACCCCTTATTAATATTGTTGTGCCACTATTGTGCCCATATTATTATTGTGCCCCATAGAAGCCCACTATTGTTATTATTGTGCCCTTACACTATTATTGTTATGTAGGCTCTGATTATGTTACGACCCCTTAGACTCCTATATATAGAAAGGAGGTCTTTTCATTTGTATCATCAAAGAATTGTTCATTTATGTAATGTAAAGGTGGTTGCCCCCACGAAGAGGCTGAATTCTAAGGTGTTGATCTATCTTTTCTATCTTATCTTGAGCTGGTTTCATAACACACTCCTTTCTAACGGAGGAGTAAGATGTTGACATTTTGAAAAAATCTTTGTCAAGAGGGAAGTTTGAATTCCTTAGGTGTAGGATAGGGGTGGTTGACAATCCATTTCTTGCAGAGAGGGAGTCTTAAAAAATGTAGCAAGAAACTATCAATCTGATTTTTCCTTGATTAAATTGAGAAAAATTGAATTTCCACATCAACAGACAACTTGGATGCAGTTAACTTGCATGGCATGGCTTGTGTCACCTCGTTTACACAGTACATTCGAGTTGGAGGGGTTATAGTTCAATTAAACATGTATGATTGTTAATTTGTAGCAATCAAAGTCAGTTATCTCAAGTTATCTTTAGTTAAACTAGTTCCAACTGCTCGAGGAACTAGTGGAAGGCCAATTGTGCAGTGGGACTTTAGTCAAACTTAGTGATCATCCAGTTAACTAATCAATCAACTCAAAATAGCTAATGCATGGAGAATTCGAGCTCCCCAGCTGTGGTGGAGATTCTGAGGCAGTGTAATGTCAACTGTAGACTAGCCTTGAGTGTACAGGTGTTGCATATAGTCAGATGATCAACCTTGGGAATTTCTCAATCCATTTTGTAAAAATTCCTAAATAATAGGGGCCTAATTTCTCAAGGAATTGCGCAAGGAAATATGGGCTCAAGCAGAGGTAGAAATTTACTAAGTCTGGCTTAGAGCTTCTGAGTGAGAAGAGAGACAGGTTATTCACTTGTAGGTTGTGCTCAGTTGACAAAATAAATTGCAATACATATCTATTGATCTTATTAATGCAAACAGACATTGGGGTTTTTAGCATACTGTTTTCCTTAGGAAAAAATTTGTGTGCATGTGTGTTATTTCTTATTGCATGTATGAAATTTTAGTTCTAAATTGTGAATTAACTTCTGGAGACCAGTAGAGTAGGCTTGTGTCTTGTGATTTTGATTAAAACTTCACGAGTAGTTGCAACTCTACACCATAATTTCTACAAGGATGGTGGAGGCAAATTACAGAATATTCGTTAGTAGACAATATGCCTACTTCAAAATATCTATGACAACTTTTGCGAGAAGAAGACGTTGAGGATAAAATATTGGATTTTCAAAGAATTAGTCACAAAATTCACAAGGACGGTAATTTTGGTTGCAGGTGTGGGGGTAGATGGATTAAATGTAATTTTGGCTGCATGTGTGTAGGTAGACAAGTCACAGTTACTCCTTTTATTTTTGTCGATGATGTGTTACTATTTGGTAGATTGACCTCTTTCAATTGGTCTTTGGACTCCTTATGAATAATATTAAATCTCATATGATTTATTCTTACCTAGATGATGCATTGGTACTGGAGATTTATCATATTTTTGGTGGTATCTCCACTACATTGGATGCAGATTTTAAATATCTTAGATTTATGCTCCAACATAATTGTTATGGAATTAAGGATTGGATCTGAATTATAGAGAAAATCCATTGTATACCTTTATCATGGGCACACAAGAGGCTCTCCCTAGGAGGTAACTTGACTCTAGTTCGAGCAGTCCTTCAGAGCATCTCTGTATATTGGCTTCATATTTTCGCTCTGCATAAGAATATCAGTAAATGTATCTTTCCAGCTTCATCTTTGCATGCGATAATTTGTGTCATAAAGGATAGAGTGGGCATAGTTGTTGTTTACTCTGTATGTAGGCGATGGATGACCAGAATCATCTATTTCTTTGATACTCCTTAGTAAAATCAATTTGGAATGGTGTATTTAATATGTTCCATTTACAGGCAGATTAGAACTACTCTTTTGTGGTTTATTGTATTTGGCACTAGATTATTGAATATAAAACATTTGGACCACTTCCAATATACATTGGGGGTTTGACCCAAAGAATGCATTACTGTCCCAAGCTCCTTTGTTGTGATACGTCCAACTCCGTCCTTGTCAAAAAAGCTAAAGGCCTCCCTGAACTTAGAAATAACCTCCATCCCATATTCCTTTAGTAGATAAAACCCTCCTCTCATTTTCTGACCATGCCAATCTACCCTCCATCCCATATTCTCTCATGAGCCCTGTGTAAACCACCATTTAATTCAAGGATGGGGATTTTGATGCCTACTCTAACCATATTTGTTATATACTTTCCCCCTTTTCCTTCTTATGGTTTCTTGAGTTGGACTCCTCTAAATATTCTCTACTCTCCTTAAATTATTTGAAAGGTATCCTTTGGCTACTAACCCCATTTTACCAGAGGTCCTTGACATGTCCATTGAAATTTTGATTCGGCCCTATGAACTATTTTATGCCAGTGAGTCAAAAGCTTTAGATTTATTTTCCACATATTCTTTCATGACCAAACACTATACCACTAGTTCTAAGAATCTTGTGGTTACTATCACCACAATAAATGTATATTGTATTTTAGAGGAGATAAGAATTGTATATTGCCCTTTGGGACACTCCAAAAATATTTTGATGCACCCTATTTGTCTAAAACTCTAATATACTTTATGACCTTAATTCCCATTCCATGTTCATCCATGTGGATGCACTTTATGATGTTCTAGGACAACCCAATGTCCTTGTCAACTCCCTCTCATCTTCCTTGTCATGTTTTCTAGGACTTGTGTGTCCAACAAGAAATTTCGGAGGTGAATGACATCAAGGTAGAAAATAAAGGGGTTTTAAACTCATTTATTTAGGGTTCCCACTAGCATAATCCCACCATGTCATTCACCCAATCCCTAAATTGGGGTTTAGTGCTAGTTCAATTAATAATTAGATGATCATGGTGGGGCATAATTCTAGTTTAAATGTTATGAATCTTCATAGGATATTATTGGAGATACTTTAGGAGACACCTCTTTGGCTAAAGGGTCAAGCAAGGATTTTGACTTCAATATCAAACCATCAACCATATCCTCAACATTTGTCCCATCAACCATATCCTCAACATATCAAACCAACAATCAAGAAGACAACTAAGGTGAAGCATGGGAATCCTCTCTCGCCCACGTTGTTCAAGATATATATCAATCAATGAATGCCTCTACACTCCACCAACTGTGCATAAATAAAAAATTTGTTTGCCCTATTGTCCACCAAGATGGATACACATTGTCCCAACATTGTGCCTCTGATTGCCAAAATTGTAAAATTGGGATTTTCCATGTCAAAAATTTAATTCAAGATTGACCATGCATTGGAAGGCCATTAACACAATATTAGGACATAGAAATTGAATAATTGACACAATACCAAATACAATACATACATTGGATTTTGTCTCACAAGGTATCTAGATGCTAATTGAGCCAGTCCACACAAAGCGAGAAAGGCAATGTCATGACACATTGTTCAATTTGTAATCAAGAGCATTATCTTGGATAAGGGAGAAGTAACATTTAGTTTCTTTCTCATATACAAAGGAAAAATTATGAATCAATTTCAAATGCCTTTTGTGAGGCAATGTTGTTGTAAAGGGTGTTAGAAAGCTTGCATTATAGGCAAGGCCCTCACACCATACTAGACTGTGTTAACCAAAGCATGTTAACGATGTCCAATGATCTCAAATTTCATGAGCATGTTCAATGCGTGACCATAAATGAGGGGTGTTAGAGTGGCTAATAATCATAGCTTATAGTGGATGATTGTCATCGCACATAACATCTGTGGTCCAATTCATTTGTTGGTGCCCAGTATTGGTGAATCATTGTATTACATCATAATAGCATATCTTGCCTTTTTTAAAGAAAAAATATATTGAAAATAAATTAAGTTATGTCTCATGCAAATGTTCAATATTGTTGTGTTGTGAGTGGTTTGCATATTATATGTATAATATATCTATAATCACTTATTTCAAGCCTATCTTAAGAAATAAATGAAGAGGTGTAGGGCCTTTTCATAATAAGGACTCCCACCAACTCCGCTCCTGGTAGCAATCTTTCAAACATTAGCCCATAAATCAAACAAATGCCCTTGTTTCTCTAGTTTGGAAACCCTTGGTTGGATATGACAGTTAACTCCTCCCAACCACTTCCTTAACCATCTATTGAATGCCTTTGATTGGTATGTGTAAATGATTTTGATTGATTCCTGCAGAGGGTTGAAATCTAATTTTGCATTGACATAATACAGACACCAAACATAACCCATGGTAGCCAAAATTTCAGCCTTACAACTCTCTCATCCAATATTAAATACTTCACTAATTAGTCAAGGGGTGATCTCCTTAATAATACATTAAATATTAGAAGCATTCATATTAATTGAAAAAATAAGAATATTATTTAATATTAAGTTATAATGCAAGTAGCTTCCAAGTTGACATATGGGACCCCCTTGTTTGTGAGACAAGGGATGCCCTCCATTCAATGCTTTAACTATTTAATCTATGGATGTGTGCACACCTTAATTTACATTGGATCAAATCCTGTGACCTTTAAAGAGGAAACACTTAAACACAAATTGAACATGTAAATACAAACTTAATTTGTATATGTATCAAAGTTACTTTGAGAGTTGCATGGAATGCTTAATTTTGTATAGAAGCAAGGGAAAATTTGAAGGGTTGATCACAACAAACATGTACGGTCAATTATGATTATCATAGGTATATTAGTTTGGTTTTCGCAAACAAGAACTTGCGCACTTTATTACTACTATTAAATGCATGTCATGATGGTTTACCGGTGTAACATCATGTACATCTAGTTGTGTCTATTAAAGGCATGTTAGTTCAATGACAAAACCAATGGTTTGTCAACTTGGGCAGCTTAGTGAGCTATGTGTTAATCATCTTAATGAACAACATGTAAGCTCAATTAGCTTAGCCATTGACATGCACATTCCATTGTCACTATTAGTGACATGTTAGGTTGGATATTAATATGTATTTTTGATTGACATTATCTAGCAGATTAACTAAATCAACATTCATGTTTGACTACAATTGTGGGAGATATGTTAGATAGGTCAATCCCATCAACAACATTTATTTTCAATTGCACATGTTAGAGGCATGACACAATGGTCAATTGATTAGTAACATGTACATTTTTCTTATCACTATTAAATTTGTGTTAGGTTGGTTAATTTGTTCAATGCCTTGTATGTTTGGTTACAATTATTAAAGCCTCACTTGACTGTTTAATGCAGTAAATGGAGTGTAAGTCTTGCTACCATTATCGAAGGCATGTTTTGTTGGTTAAATTAGTTAACATCATATACATTCAACTATGATTGTTAGAACCATCCAAGGCTATTAAACCCATTTAAATTAGTGCATAACATCGATGGGGCTTGCTTATTGCATTGTGTGTGAGTATGGTGTGTTATTTTTTTTTTGTAATTCAAATATTTTTCATTAATAAAAAAGAATGTACAAGGGTGTCAAAATGCATGACTTATAATTATTTATATATTTAATGTAGTATGCCTTTCATTAATAAGAGGAAACAGACTTTGGGGGATAGGGGAAATGGCGTTGTCTAGGGGAAAGGTCGATCTCATCTATCTCATCTTCACTCTCCCTTCCCTATCATTAGCATCCCTATGCTTTTTTTTTTATCCATGAACAACAATAATATAATTTTTGTTAAGAAATAGCATTTGATGACTTAGGACGAGGGTTAGAGCCCATATGTTTATCTTGGTTTTCTCCTTGGGGTTTCTAAGCTTACATATCTTGCTTTAAATTCTTCTTAAACATCCCAAAAATATCCTTTCCCATCTCTTGTTCATGAAACTTCAGCTTGTGAGCACAATATTCATCCTAAATTTCCTTTGAATATTGATGTACCAATTTTGCATCGAGGCCTATTCCTGGGGGGAGATTGGGAGGATCTACATTTGTCAACAGACCTTTTCATTGTTGTGTCGTGCCACCCCAAACTTTATAGCCCATATTCATAGCCAAGATATACCCTCTTCCATATGTAAGATATTTATTATATTGATAAAAAGAGAACATTGAGCTCTCCCGTGAGCTTTTATTTAAAGATGAGAATGACAGTGAAATGTTCATTTTTAACTGTACACCTAAACAAGCTTAGAGACCCTTCCGCCTCACTGGCTTAAAATTTGGATTCAAACCATGGTAGAATGTGACATTTTGAAGCGTGTCACTCTAGTCCCTTTGACAAGGAGTGACATGACACCTTTTGTGAAAGAGAAACAAGAAACGATCACCTCTTCACCCTTTGAAAAAGGTGAAACTGTCTAGAAAGAAATATATATTTGAAAACATCATGAAAAAAAGTTTCCAAAGAACTTAAAAATGATTCCATTTCATTGAATCTCTACTACATGAATTCATCTTAAAATTTCATTTTATTTATTAAATTTACCATAATCAAAATTCCCCATGGAAGACATTGAGAGGCATTAGAAGATATATATATTTTTTTCATAAGAGCTTGTCAAAACATACCATGGTAATTTAATAACTTTATTTAAGACATCTTGTCTCCCACGTACCAGTCACCAAATACAATTTCGAAGTGGGTGATTCCATTTTTGTTCAAACCTTGAAGGAGCACCCTCAAGGAGCTTTCAAGAATGGAAGAAGAACAATGGGTGATGCAATTTTGTTCATACCCTCGATTTTTGAATTCTGGAAAAGGTTTCATCAATTTTGTTCAAACGATGAATTTTTGAATTCTCGAGAAGGTTTCAGTAATGGAGACCAACATTTTTCTAGCAATATCTTATTTTTCCCTTCCAGTTTGATAGAGGTAGGAGATTGTTGGGGTTTTGTACAGGGAACAAGACACCCAACTGGAACTTGTGCGGCTCCTTGATTTTGCTATGGAACCCCAGACCCATATAAGCTTCAAACAGGGCTTTTCCTTTCCACTCTCACCCAAAAAATGCCCCTCTCTCTCTATAGTTTGTCGCCTTCTCCTCCAAGGTAGTGAAATAGGTTGATAGGCCTATTCCAAAAATTTTGGAGTTGAGTAACTGATGAAAAATCCTTGGTTGTTGGACATACCCTTCAGAATCATACAATTTTCCTAGCACAGGCAACAAAAACCCCTCTGAGGCTGCTACAACAAAGGCCATTGATAAATCTGGGGAAGAGGAAAAAACAATTCATGGAGCCCATCGACCTGCCAAGCCTTGGGAAAGAACTTTTGACTATATCCATTTCTCGCAGTGGTAAGTCTCTATCTGACTCTAGTTCTATTATCAAATTTATGTCTCTGGAAGATTTCATGGTTATTGAAACCAGAGTAAATTAAAGGAAAGAAAAAACCATAGTAAATTAAATTCAGTTTGAATCCATCAAATAAAATAAACTTCTTTGAGTAAGAGTAATTCTATCCTAGCTTTAACTGATGAAATGCAAATTTGGAAGCTATGAAAAGTAATGTGCAGCATGCACCGAGCATGGGTACTAGAAATTACTAATTAGAGTATATAAAGGTTTTTTAAACCCAAGTTGTAAAAATCATATAAAACGTGATGGCTCTAGGAAAAACCCACGTGTGTGTCCTGATTGCCTCAATGAGTTGATATGAGAAGAAATGTTGAGATGCATTTGGCTTACACACCAATAACAGTCATACCTATTTAAATGAGATTTTAGAACATTGTGTTTCAGATTTCAAGATCCTTGAAATGATCTTTGTTTGTCATGAACCCCCTTTCCTTTGATACCTGAATCTCAGAGATGCACAAAGGTTGATCCTTTACCTTCAATAAGCATCTACCCAATGGAAAACCATGAACACTATTTTTCAAACCCTCTTGATTGATGTCCAAAGGCCGAGGATACTTCACCTTTTGTAGCCTTTTATACTTCTCTGTGAGACAGACAAAGCCCTAATACATGGCTAAAGGCATGTCAATGAGCTCAAGAATAATATTATATATATGATCTTAGATGCTAGGAACTTTATAGCTTCAGATATGATTTTATATAAACCCGCAACAGAGAAGGAATTCCGAGTGAGACACTATCTTCAAACAAAATTCAATTCAAGCGTGATTTCATAATAGAAGATTTGACCCTAAAGCAACCAAAGCTTCCAGGTTGTAGTCATGACAAAAGGCCTTAGATATACATCATTTGACCAAAAATTTGATAGAGAGCTCTATCCTAGAGATGCTTGATTGATGAGGCCTTGATCTCATTTCCTTTCTAGGATCTACAACCTAGCATTTTGCAGTAGGAGTTTTAGTGCTTCACAATGAATGATCTTTGAAGAGGAAGGAGGTCAATGTTGTCGGAAAAATTCTTGTGATTTCCTTCTTCCTTGCTTGGGCTTGCCCTCACCTTAGGTTTGATACCTTGCCCTCACCTTAACATTGATACCATTCTGGCGGGGCAAGCTAAACATGACAACAATAGAAGTAAGAAGTTGTAGATTCCTGTGTTGTCTGTCTTTTAGCTTCTAGAACATCATATGTTTTATTGCCAATTTCTGCTAAATTTAAAATTGACATATTGATCTAAGAAGAGGGCTTGCAATGCTAATAACCTCTTCTTCAGTCCATGTTCGCACACTGGAGTCTTGTTAAAGGACCAACTATTTATTGTGAAAAATTAGAAGCAGACAACAACATACAACATGTTTTCTGAGAACCAAAACAACTTCTAGAAGTGCTATGACATTAATCCAACACTATGTTTATAAACCGGTTCGTACTAGTGGACACGGGATGTGTAAAATGTGTTCTTTAACAATTTTTTTCTCTATCGGTTGGTTTAAATCTTACAACCTTACTCCTACCTTGAAGAAAGGGTACTTGTTTCCGTAAGCACCCATAACCATGAATATTATACCAACTCCCTATGGTTAGTGCATAATAATGTATGTGTAACAGTCATCCATGTGGCAGTCATAAGGCATTTAGGTAAGGTTTACTGACACTGGCATCCTAGACCATTAAGATCTATACATGGCCTCAAAATGATGTATTTCCTTTACTCAATAGAACACTTATCATTTCTCTCCCCCAATCATCAAATTTTTTCTCTTCATTCTGAATGAGAAATCAATCAACAAGTCACCATTTTAAATGTTAGATTACAATATGTTTAGCTTCTCTCTTGTGCTTACACTCTAGTATTCTCACAGCTTCAGAATCACGAATCTTAAACACAGTGTCATGATGTGCATTCAGGGAGGCACAATTCACCCTTACTTTGCATCAAATTACCCCCGTAGCATTCCCTTTACCTTTATTTGCCTCAATGCAAGGCATGCCAAGTCAGTACCTGCTCAGTTAAATTAGTAAGTTGAGGGGAATCATATATACCCAACGCTACGTGCTTGTTCTTCCTCTTCCTATGTGATAGTGTATGAATAGTCAGCAAGACTGGTGAGGATACCCATTAATAACAACATCTATGTTGGCATCTAAAATATGAATGACGTGTTTCGCTTAATTATATGTTCTGGTTTTTTACCAAAAAAGGCTAACAGATATAGAGACCCTCAAATCTGTCTACCTCTAGCCCCTATTCCCATTTTCATCTAGGTTTTTACCATGTCAGTGTCCCTTTCTTTCTCAAAACTGCATGAAATTAGTTGATGTATCCATTTCATAATGCCTTTGGTAAATTTTTCTGTCAAATTCTATGAAGTGTATATGAGATCTAAAGGTTTTTTTTTGTTGTTTTTCACTTCATATATTTTTGCTAACCATGATATGGGTTTGATGTAGAGGATTATGATTGAGTAAGGGTTGCATTGCTCGATATCTGTTTAGGAGGAGGAGAAGGAGAAAAGTGGTGTTAATGTTGAGAGCTAAAGATGCCTGTGAAAATAGGAGGTGTGTGGAATGGACGGTGGCAGGGCTACCAGCATGGTAAAAATGGAGGATGGGGAGGTCGAGGTTTCCATCATCGAATAGCTGTGGTGGGCTTCCTTGTTATCGTTTTGGTCATGCCATTGGTTTTTCTAGCAGCTAGGTTTCACCACTCCGCATCTACATCTGCAACTGGTAAGCTTCTTCCTTCCCTCCTCCCTCGCTCCTAAGCTTCTTCCTACCCTCCTCCCTCGCTGGTAGGCTTCTTCCTAGCCTCCTCCCTTTTCAGGTTGCTTATATCTCTTTTTTTGGGGTGGGTCAGCGTTCAGTTTATCTTTATTGGCAAGCATGCCCTTTCTTAATCTGGTAATATTACAATGAAGTGTAGACTTCTTACAACATTCAAGTAAGATATCCATTACAATGAAGTGTAGTCGTCTTATACTATTTTAGAAATATCCCTTTCATTGAGAACCCACTGAACAATTTATTTATGTGATCTGAGCCTTGGAGGGGAACTATCATCACCCCCGGTTAACCATTGAACCAAGACCCCATGGACTTGCTTTGAAATTTGATTTTCCTTCACCACCGTCGGTTAACCATTAAACGAAAACCCCATGGACCTACTTTGGAATTGGATTTTCCTTTTAGCGTTTTCACAATATCTGAAGGAGAAGATGTTATCAAACTTACTTTCCTCGCTTATTGTCGAAAGTTTAGCACCTCTAGCATTTTTCCAGGCATTTTGTGAGTTTTCTTTATATGTTTCCTTTCATTTGATCTATGTGAAGATGTGAACTCCATCTCTGCATTAACATGGTACAATACCTATCAGGAGAAAGATTCAAAGTTTGTATCTCTCTCATGCAAGAGAAAAGGTTTTACCAATTTCCCCCTAGGGTAGTTTCCCTTGCCAAAGATAATGAAACCATTCGTCTCAATAGCAAGAAATAACAATGCTCTTTCCATTTTTTAACAGATGGAAATGCATATGATTGGTAAATTCATTGGGCAGTTGCTCGGTGAATTCGATGCGCACTCCTCATTCTAAGGAGGATGGTACTAACTGTGTGTTGTATTCTGCATAAGCTGGATGGGTATTATAGAAATATATTTGTTAAGAGTTCAGTTCAACATCTTACTCATGGGAATTGAATCTGGGTGGGAAGGGTAACAATCATTCTTCCTATCCACTCATTATCCAAGCCAAACCCACTTTCCATCCATAAAGCTAAATCCACTTCTCACCAGTTAAGCTAAAACCAGTTCTGATCCACCCAACCTAGACCCAATTCACAATGACAATCTTGTTCACCAGCAACTTTTTACTATACATATCATTTTCACAATGTTCCCACAGTGTTCAAAGCACATTGGCCAAAACAAACGATAGATATTATACACACCATTTTATTATTGATGTGTAATGAAATCTCGATCTTAGCATATACATGATAGCAAAGCAACCCCCTTTTAGTGTTTTAGTATCTTTATAGATATTCTTCTCCATCAAGTCTTTCTACCTGACCTTGTATGCATTTTTTGTCATTTAAAACAGCAGGGAACAACTTCTCAGGAGATGGATTTGTTAGAATCGTATTCTCTTTCCACTTCTTGAAAACCAATTATATTTTTTTGTGGCCATTTTGTTCTTTTTCACGATCTAGGCAATGCACTTGCACTTACGTTAGTCTAATCCCAAAAAATAAATAGTATCCCTAGACTAAAATTTAATCGACCTGAGTGGATTGGAATAGAGAGGAATTATTGAGGATACTGGAGCTCTATCATATGTTTAAAATCACTCTTATCTATTTATTTATGTGGTTCACAGGAACAGGCAGATGACTAGAGAAAGCAAAGTTTAACAGAGAGCATTGACATTTTCTTCCCAAGGGTGGCAAGTATAAGAAACATGTTGCATTTGTATATCTTAAATTTGATTTCTCCCCTATTAAATAGATATTTGAAAGTAAATTTTATTTACTGGGCAGGTGATTGATGTCATAACAGCTAACACAGAGGACTCGAGAACTCTAAACTTAAATATTGTTGGACATAATGATTTATCTTCGTCATGGGTATCAGAAAAGCCCTCCGAAGTGAACCAAAGGGATATTACTAACTCTAAGGTACGATTGGTGAAGATTTTGGCTATTTTCTCTACTGAACATGTAAGGAAACCTGTGTGATGATGATCTATGTAGTTAAGTAGGGTTGTATTAAGTAGGAAGTGAAAACTGACATTAGCAGGGGTGCTTCTCTATTTCTAACGGTGCACATCAAGCAGATGCAAACGATTTCTGGAGACAGCTCAGAAAAGTTACATTCACAACAAGATAGTGTGATCTTAAATGAAGAAGGCAATGAAAATCCTAAGGGGGCTGAAATGAATGACAAGGTGCAGAAAAAGCTTCCAATGATGAAGAACTTCTTACGAGGTTTCAAGAGGATGACACAGGAAGTGAATATCGAGACGTCAAAGAGAATGCTTTTGATGGTAAGTTTTGACTTTCCTTGGTTAACTGATCTATGATGTTGGTAGCCTACTATAAGGTAATGTCTAGTCAAACTCTAACGACAATGGTCATTGTAATGCAGACCATTTGTAGCTTGAAGAAAGTCCAACAAAAATTTTGCAGAGGGTAAAATTCTTTGTTGCACTAGATCGGTACTTTTAGTTCTCATGGAAAAGGGAAGTGTTATATTATTTTCAAAAATCCTTTTTGAATGTTACTTCTCCAATAGAAAAATTTATGTTTCTTAGATTGTAGCATAATATGCTTTAATTTATAGTAGTTTAATGCTTACAACAATTGAGACAAAAGAGGATGGACAAAGGGTCAACAGAGCTAATTCAACAGGATGAAGAAAAAAGCGTTGAGCTCGAAAACGCAGCAATTAAACGTTCCAAGGAGGTAGATTCTGTTGTCGTGGGAAAAAACAGCATTTGGATGCGGGAGAATGAGAACAAGAATTCTGACTCCACTGTTAGATTGATGCGAGACCAACTGCTCATGGCTAGGGTGTATTCAAGCATTTCCCAGGCTAGGAATAATCTTGATTTATACCATGAATTGATGCTTTGTATTAAGGAATGTCAACGTACATTGGGTGAGGCTAATGCAGATTCTGATCTACCTCAAAGGTAATAGTTTTCACATTGGCTACTTCTAAATCAAGACTAGTAAGTGCTTCCATTTGTATTTGGTGTTCATATCCTTTGTTTATTTTAAAGTTGCAGTCTATGTGTCAATATTTATGCTTTTCATTCTCTTTTTCATGGCTGATAATTGATATGAATGTTTAAGTGCACCTGAGAAAATCAAGGCTATGGGTCCTGTCTTATCCAAGGCTAGAGAACAATTTTATGATTGTGCGATAGTAGCAAAGAAGTTGCGAGCCATGCTTTAGTCTGCAGACAACCAAGTAAGGACCTTGAAAAAGAAAAGTACATTTTTAAGTTAGCTGGGAGCAAAGATTGTTCCCAAGGGCCTGCACTGTCTATCCATGCAATTGTCCATGGATTATTACTTGCTTGCTCTTGAAAAGAAAAATTTCTTAAAAAGGACAAGTTGGAGGATCCGACTCTTTATCACTATGCATTATTTTCTGACAATGTATTGGCTGCATCTGTGGTTGTGAATTCAACTGTCATGAATGCTAAGGTGAAGTGTTATTAATTTAAATACTCTAAAGTTTGGAAGTCCAACAGTTTCATTGCATTTTACATTTAATATTTGGATCTCATTGTAGATGATTTACTTGTGTTTCCAGGAATCTCAGAAACATGTATTTCATCTCGTCACAGACAAGTTAAATTTTGGGGTTACGAAAATTTGGTTTTTACTTAATCCCCCAAGGAAAGCTGTGATACATGTAGAAATTTTGATGATTTAAAATGGCTCAATTCCTCCTATTTCCTTGTGCATCACCAACTTGAATCCGCAGCTATG
>APFE030350169.1:104348-134459 GCA_000404065.3 Pinus taeda
TTGAAAATTGGGAGGGATGACTCCCAAATGCCTAGAATATCTGTTCCATCTCTATGTCTGGCTCTGAGCTCATTTAAAAGATGAATGTGGAACTTGCATTTAGATGGGCTGTCCTCTGAGATTTGGTAGTCTAGGTCTGCCAAATCCTGCCACTCCAGCTCTCTCTAGGGGGCATTCAGGGGAGCAACATTGAGGGCAACTGATGCCATTGGAGTGTCCATGTTTGCTTGGATGCTGTTTGACAAATGATGAAGGTGCTATCTAAGAAAGTGGGATTTAGAGGAATGCAGGGTTGCAGGGTAGGTCCACAGCAATTGTAATACTGTTTGGCTCTCTGCGAAGGCTATTCACCGTGTTTAGCAGCCCTCTCTTTTATAATTAGGAGCAGGTTATGGGCTGTGGTTCACGACTGCGCGAATGGAGAAGGGTTTTTACTAAAAATTTAGTGCGAAATGGCTCTGCCAGTGAAATTTGACCGTTAATTCTTCAAGGGGGAGCTGGGTACGCTTGGTTTTATGGTAATTTCTTAAGCTTCCGCCGTGTTCAGGTGTTTTTTAGAATTTACAGAGAATAAACCGGGTTGCAGGGAGGTTCACGGACAAATACCTGTTTAATGGTTTCCTTGGGTCTGAACAGCAGTTGGGCGCACTCCTTGACGGTCTATGGTTGGTCTGGACTTGGTTGGCGAATCATTCATCATAACGCGCATGCAGAGAGAGCAGGGGTGTTTTTGTAAAAAGTGCTAAAAAACACGTAAAATTGTCAAAATATGGCTTTTTTGGCTTATTGGCACGCTTTTTAAATGACGTCATCATGACGTCAGCAAGTGGGTCCGGGTCGGATGACGTCAGCAGGACGTTATCAGGTGACGTGGCGACCTAAGACCGGTCCACGGGGGCGGTGAGGTGGCGGCCAGGTGGACGAATGGAGGACAGGGTGCGCGGTCGTGGCGCTGACATAGGCGACCACAGGATGGTGACCCAGGTGGACAGGTGTCTTCATATCGGACCCCCTCCTATACGGCAAGGAATCTGCCAGAGGGGGCTCTGACGGAGTTTGGGAGCGACGCATGGATCCGCGTGACATCATCGTCTGACAGATATCGGACGATATCTGTCGGACATCGGGGCCCCTCCGAAATCCACGACAACCGTTGGATTTAAGGCGCGTGATCTGACGGCTATCGGGAAGGGAATATGCACGGAGGATAAAGTCAACGGTGGTTATCTGTCGGACGTCAGGGCCCCTCCGAAACCCACGACGACCGTCGATCAGGAAAGGCTTGATCGGACGGATATCGGGCCAGCAAGCTGCACGGTGGATAAAGTCAACGGGCGGCTTAAAATAATAATATGTATTGGTAACTGCGCCCGGCAGGACCTTTTGGGTTATCAACGATTTTCAATGGTTTTTTCAATGTTTCTTTTGTAAAAAATTAAATATACCCGACGACTTCAGAATAAGGCGGAAACAAAAGGTTTTTCATGAAATTTTCGCATAAAACATATCAAAGACAAAACTTTAGGATAGACGGGTTTTAATTAAATTTCATGAGAAAGGCGCATAATGGCTCCCGACCTTAGGATAAGGCGGGGAAAGTGAATTTCATCGTATTTTTTCCTTTTAGTGGGTATAAGGGTGCACAAAAGGGTTTCTTCAAGGGTTTTTAGGCAAAAATGGAGAGCTGGCTAGGTAGCCAAGTTCCGATAGAGAAAAGGGGTTAGTCTTGGGTTCTTGAGCTTAACCAGATGTTAATCCAATGCCCTAGTAGTGAAACTTATGGCTATAATGCCAAGGAGGGGATATTTATACATTGTTTAGGGTTTATACACCATGGTGTTATAATAGTAGGGGAAGTGAAGCATAGGGAGCTAGATAATAGAGTTAGAGGTTAATATGGGGAAAATGTGAATGAGGAACAATACTACTAAGTTTTCTTGAGAACAACTTAGTGTAAAGAGTAGATCAAAATGAAAAGAACTTTACACAAGAAATGTGGCTTTTAAAGGCCATAAGAACCAACATAAAGTTTTGAGTTTTTCTTATGTACACAGCTTGTGAAGGGATGTTAGTAATGAGTGGTATACAAAAGGGAAAAGGGAAGTTAGACATGCTCCATTCTGTGTTGTTTTGCTTGTACTTGGTTAGCAAAGTACATCTTGGAAGGAACACCATTTCTGCAACCCCATCTACCTACCCAACTATTTTGCCTAGCATTTTTTGTTTCTTCTTGGAGGGTGCACTTGGACTTGCAACCCCTTATGTGCCCTTTCTTTTCCATTGGCCTTTTTGCTTTCATTTCCTATCTAGTGCTACCCTTATTTCTTCCAAGGCCCCAGATTAAGCAGTTGGGAACCTTAGTTTCTCTGCCTAACTACTGATCTGCCAAGATTAAACAGTTTGGACAGATTTCTTTCTCTATTCTACAACATAAATTGAAAACATGGTATGATCCAGATTAGACTGTTGGGTCATCCATCAGCACTTTAATGGGCATGAAGATATGTACACACCTTGCCTTTTCTTGCAAATATGGAACCTTTGTAGCAGCAAAGTAGAGCATCTTTGGCACTTGAATTTGCCAAATCATGAAATATGAAACCTATTGGTATAGGTATCCAACAGGTTCAACAAATGTAATATTTTGTGTGAAAATCCTTGATCAGTTATAGTCTACCTGTTTACGATTAGCTTCATAATGACCTAGTGACCTGAGACTCTCTCAATGTAGTATGCCGCACTCCTAAATCCCTATTGGTATCAATTACGGTCTGCACGTTTATGATAAGGTCATAGTGGCCTGGCCACCTGAGGTACTCTCAGCCTAGTCACTGCCCCCAAAGGATCTAAGAAGGTTGCTCGACCTAATGGCAAAAGCTCACAATTCTATTCGGCACCTGCCCTTAGGGAAGGGTAGACCTGCCTTACCTATATGGTTGTTGACAGTTGGCTTATTCTTACATTGGTCTTTTTATTAGTTGCTGGAAAGCTTTCTTCGAGGAATTAGTGGATAGAGTTTAAGTTGGATTCTGGATGACAATTAGAGTATTCCTACATTACATATTTGTAATTTCATAGTTTCATTCAATTGAGAAAGGACCAGATTCATTGTATCACTTTTGTTTTCCCTTTCCCCACTTATATAGCGATGTTGCAGCTCTAGATTTTATTTTTTCCTTCTACTTTTTCTCTCTGAGATTGAATCAAAAGTTTCCAATACCTAGCAGAGCCTTTTTCTCTTCTATCATAAGATGCATGTGTGTAGACCTATGTAGTTGATCAAATAAGTTTGGAGTGGATTGAAATAGTGAGATTTTGCTGTGGCAGTGGTGATGAATAATTTTTTCAATTGAGCATAACATGTCTATATGATATAATGGAGAAAAACGGAAAACAAAGTGACATTTTTAAAGGGTGCATTGACTTGGTCTCTTTTGGCTATTCATCTCCCTTTGTGTTGAATGTTAGAAAGGGGGTCCAACTGCAAAAGCTTTTTTCTTTCATGAGACTGCAGAAATCGGTCTCCAAATGAATTGAAAATGTCCTGGTGCACTGTGGGTTGTTTTATCACTAGTATTACATGGGATGTTTGTATTCAAGTCATTCAAGTTATTATTTTTTTTAGTTATTATATGATGTCCAATTGTGTGGGGCCTTCTACATGGGTAAATTGCACTTGGGTATTATGGACAATTGAGTCCTCAATTATTTTTTGTGCTTTGCCTTTCACTACAGGGCCTTTAACATTCATTATTGTTTGATGCACTACGCATTAAATATCATCTGCCCTTCTTTGTGCTTTACCTTTCACTACAGGGTCTTTAACATTCAATACTATTTGATACGTTAAGCATTAAATATCATCTACCCTTCACCATAAACCATAAAAAAATAAAGATTTCTTTATATATAATTTATTTGAATGAAAAAAAGGGAGAGAGCTATTGTTTCAATTTCTCTAGCATGGCATACACCAAACTATGAAACACATTGTTTCTATTTTAACAGAATAAGAATGCAGTTCATCGAATTAAAAATCGACTTATATCAAAGCTACAAATCAGAACACCCATTTTTAAAAATCCCCCTATTAGGGAACAACATGGAAATATGCTTATTTCCATTAGAATCGAGTGTCAAGGCTATGATACACAGCTTAATGTTATGAACATTGCATCCTTTTTACATGAGATCGCCATTATGAACTAATGGCATTCTGGGAAGGGATGTCTTCCTTGTGTACAATTTGAAACAAGTTCTCCGTTAGATATATCAAATTTTCTGATAATACAAAATTCAGTAATCATGTGATTCTGGATCCTATGAATAGTAATAATGGGACACATAGGACTGAGAATTGACCTTGGTTGGAAATGTCTAATCTCAGTAACTAGGTATGCAAGACTGCAACTAAAGAAGGTGATGATAGTAATCTGCAGTAGAAGGCATCTGATCTGGGTCTTGTTCCAAGCATCTATTCTGTAATTTCCTCAACAGCTCAGACACATTCAGCCCACTTGTCCCGATAAGGTGTCCAATACTCCACACATCAACTTTAACCCCATGAACACCCCTAGACATCCCAGGAGCATGGCTCAAGCCACTAAGATTATGAGGGTAAATCTGAGGTGCACCAATGGCATCCTCAAAATCTATTATAAACCACTCATCTGATTCAATGTTCTTCATCATGTTATCCCACCTAAGATCCCTATGCATAAACAAAAGGGTGTGCAAAGACGCCAATGCCTTGGTCACAAACTTCAGAGCTTCCACAAGCTGTTTTGGTTTGGTGTTTGGGTTTGTTCATAGTTTTTAATTTTTATCTTTTTCCTTTTGTTGGATACCTATACCAATAGGTTTCATATTTCATGATTGGAAAATTCAAAGTGCCAAATATGCTCTACTTTGTTGACTCAAAGATCCCATATTTCCAAGGAAAAGCAAGGTGTGTACATGCCTTCATGCCTTTTAAAGTTTTGATGGATGATCCAACAGTCCAAAATGGATCATGCCATGTTTCAATTTTGTGTTATAGAATAGAGAAAGAAATTTGTCCAAACTGTTTAATCTTGGCAGATCAGTAGTTAGGCAGAGAAACTAAGGTTCCCAACTGCTTAATCTGGGGCCTTGGAAGAAACAAGGGTAGTGCTAGATAGGAAATCAAAGGAAAAAGCCAATGGAAAAGAAAAGGCACATAAAGGGTCTGCAAGTCCAAGTGCACCCTCCAAGAAGAAACAAAAAATGCTAGGCAAATTAGTTGGGTAAGTAGATGGGGTTGCAGAATCGGTGTCCCCTCCAAGATGGAGCTTTGCTAACCAAATACAAGGAAAAAAACATAAGGAAGCATGTCTAACTTCCCTTTTTCCCTTTGTTTACCACTCATTACTAACATCCCTTCACAAGATGTGCTTATAAGAGAAATTCAAGGTTTTATGTTGGTTCTTATAGCCTTTGGAAGCCACATTTCTTGTGTAAAGTTCTTTTCATTTTGATCTACCCTAGACTAAGTTGTTTTCAAGAAAACTTAGTGATATCACTCTTCATTCACCTTCCCCCTCCATATTGACCTCTAACTTGTATTATTTAACTCCCTATGTTACCCTTTCCCTACTACTATAACACCATTGTGTATAAATCCCAAGCATTATGTAAATACCCCTTCCTTGACATTATAGCCATATGGTTCGCCACTAGGGAATTGGATTAACACCTGGTTAAGCTCAAGAACCCAAGCCCTACCTCTCTGTCTCCATCAGAACTCATGCTACCCATTCAATCCTTTATTTTGCGATAAAAACCTTGGGAAAACCCCTTTTTACCCCCCATACCCGCTCAAAAGCGAAAAACTACCTAAAAACCCACTTTCCCCGCCTTATCCTAAGGTCGGGACCTAGTTCCGCTGTCTACATGAAAAATTCCATCAAAAACTATTTTTATCCTAAGTTCTAATGCATATGCGTCATTACGAAGAAAAATGCATAAAAACCCACTTTTCCTAAAGTTTCGGATTTGATTCACATTTTTGAAAAATACATACCGGACCGATGAAAAATATCAAAAATCCCGAAGGGTCCCGCCGGGCACAGCTTCCAAAGAAAAATATTATTTAAATCCCGCCCGACGACCGTATCCTCTGTGCTACTCAAGTGCCCGATAGCCGTCCGATCGAGGTCTTTCAAATCGACGGTCGATGCTCATATCGGAGGGGCCCCGACGTCCGACAGATATCATCTGATATCTGTCAGACGCTGATGTCATGCAGATCCACGCGTCGCCCCCATGTTCCATCGGAGCCCCCTCTGACAGATTCCTCGCCGTATAGGAGGGGGCCCGATATTGAGCCACCTGTACACCTATGTCAGCGCCCTCTTACCGCCGGCGTCAGCGTCCCCTCACCACCTGAGTCAGTACCACGACCGCGCGCCCGTCGACCATTCGACCACCTGGCCGCCACCTCACCACCCCCGTGGACCAGTCAAAGGCCGCCATGTCACTTATGAAATCATGCTGACGTCATTTAAAAAGGTGACAATGACCCGAAAAATCCATATTTTGTCAAAATTTGCGCGTTTTTTGCACTTTTTGCAAAAAACGTTGCTGCGCTCTCTGCATGCGTTTCATGACGAAAAATTCACCAACCTGCTCAAAACCAACAGGAGTTCTTCGGTGCGCCTACTCACCTGCTGTTTCGACCCAGCCCATCCATCTACCAGGTATTTGTCTGCGAAAACCTCTCTGCAACCTGGTTTTTCTTTATAAATGCTAAAACACCTTAAACACAGAAGAAGCTTAAAAATTCACGAAAAAGCTACTCATACCCATCTCCCTCTTGAAAAATTGACGGTCAAATTTCACTAGCCGAGCTGTTTTAGACTGAATTTTCAGTAAAAACCTGCATTTCTTCGTTCGCGCAGTCGTGAACCGGAATCCATAACCTCCACTCAATTACCAAGAAAGGTCTGTTAAACACTATAGCTTGCCTTCTCAAAGAGCCAAAACGGTATTCCAATGGCTGCAGACTTGCCCTGTTACCTTGCATTTTCAATTTTTTGTCTTCACTCAGGCAGTGTTCCTCTGGCCCAAGAAACAGAAGCTTATTCATCAATCAGAACCCAAACAACCATGGAGACTCCAGCTGCACCAATTGCCCTCAATATGGGTCCCTTGAATGCCCCTCAGAGACAATTGGAGTGGTAGGATTTGGCAGATTTGGACTGCCAAATCTCAGAGGATTCCTCATCAAGAAGCAAGTTCCACATCCACCTGCTGAATGAACTTAAGGACAAACATAAGGATGGGACAGACATACTAGGCATTTGGGATTCCTTCCTCCCAATTTTCAGGCTCCCTCAGGTCAACCAATTCCCTGACCTGATTCATCTATGTGCTGTCTGCTATGACCCCATGCAAAGGGCTGTGCTTGACCCTACAGGTGTGGTGGTTTTCTACATAACCCCTGAGGCCATCAGAGAGATGCTGCAGTTCAAGACCCAGAAGAAATTGGTCCCCTTGTCTCTAATGGATTTGATCAACCAAGGAGCCAAGATGCTAACATATGCACAAATCCTGAAGCTCAACCAATTGCTCATAAAAAACTCTGACACTCTGATGTACCCCCCTATTTTTTATGGTTACCTCAATCAACTGGGGTTAGATCTTGCAGACATGATCAGTTCCATCTTGGGGTACAAGTCACTAGAATTCATTGATGAAACTGTGCTAGTGATGATTACTATGTTTTCCCCTGGCAAGAGTCCAATATGTTATGACTATGCCACATACATTTCAGATAAGATGCATGAGCAGCTCTTGAACCTGTCCAGAGAAAAGGTGTTCAGATACACCTCCTACATCTACCATCTCATCCTGTATTATCAACATGAGAAGTTCTCCTTTGAGATTAAGAGAACAGATGCAGCAGGCAATCCAAGGTCAGTGGTGTACTAGACCTCGGTGTTTCATAACAGCGCCTACTCTCCATATACATATTTGAGTTCATAGACCTCTTCATCCATCCAGCCATGTCCTTATTCTTAAGCTCACCTCCTCCAAGACCGACTGATGAGATGCAGAGGATCCTGCAGCTATCCAAGGTATACATCATAGGGGATTGGTACTTCTACCAACACTATACTGTAATCAGAATATATGGGTGTGAGCTACGCCCATACAGATTGCCTAAGTATGTGCCTATGAGATTGTTTGCCCTAGAATATTTCAGGCAATTTGGCAATGCTGATATGATACACTTTGCAGGCAAGGGAAAGAAGGCACAACTAAAAGTAAAAGATCAGTTGGGCCACCTTGTCTTAAACAAAAGGGAAGGGTGGAAAGAAGCTGACAGGAAACTAGAATGCCTTGGCCTAGAAAACAGCTTCCTCTAGAAGCCCTATGACCCTAATATGACCATATCCTTAAGAAGGCTAAAATACAAGCTCTCCAGCTATGAACATATGAGATTGCCCCACATTGAAAGATTTGTCAACCAACCTAAATGGAGAAGGAACACACTGGAGGAACCAGTCACTCAAGAAGAATTGAATGAAAGAGCTAGAAGGCATCTATTGAGAATGGATGACTTGGAATCTCCTTCACAGGTACTTAGTCTGCCAAGGCCTCAAGCAGGAGCAGCTGCCTCATTGTCTGCAACACATCAAGGGGCAGTGCACACCACAGGCCAAGCTCAGAGCGAGGGAAAGGAGAAGGATGTGGAAGAGCCACAAGCACAACAGGGTCAAGTGCAGCCACCCCAACAGGAACAACAGAAAAAGGACCAACAGGTGCAGGGGGAACAAACGACAGAGGCCCCAATGGCCACTCAGCAGCAGCCAGCACAGATGGCACCCCCAAGGCAAGACTCAAGAATTGACTCATCTGTCCTCCAAACCCCTCAGAGGGAGGATGTAAACAGAAAACGAGATAGGGAAAATCCCCTTACCTCATTACCAGAGAAAAGGCAAAGATTAAATCCCTTCTCAAAAGAAGAAATGCCCAGCATGGAGGCCTCAGCCAGCTCTTTCCAACAGGAGCAAGACAAGGCAGCATTAGGAGAGGTGAGCTCCTCAGGACAAAGGAAGGGAGGAGAAACAAGCATCAAGCAGCAGTTCAAGGATATCAAGAGAAGAAATGAACCAATAAAGCTGCAACTTTACAATCACCTACTGAATATGGCTCCTACCAACCAGAAAAGGCTCATGTCTGCATTTGATGCACATGAAGTAAAAATGATCATTAGCCATTTTACACTAACAATGCAACAGCCACAATCAGCTGCAGATTATATTAGGACCAATCTGGAGGTCCTGTTGAAAGACATCCACCCAATGGATCAAATAGAGCTGCATAAATAGACGGGTGAGATGGTCTATGCCACATTGGCAGACAAGACCCTAATAAACTATAGGCTGCAGAATAGCCTGAATAACACTGCTGCACAGCTTTAGTTGGAAAGGGCTTCCTCTCAAGCTAAGGACAATAGGATCAAAGCTCTGGAAGAAATTATAATAGAGTTTTTGCATGATCCTAAAGATGTTAAGGTTGTGCAAGAAGTCCTCAAGCTAAGGGATGCTGATATGGCAACATTAAAAAAGAGGTTAAAAATCCCAGCAACTCTTCACCCACAGACAGAAGAGGTTTCCCAGCAAACGTAGGAAAAGGATGCAGCTTCCCTACTGATGACACTATACAAAGAGCTCATCCAAACTCAGGAAAAGCTATAGGAATCAGAGGCCACCTTACAGGCAGCATTACAGCAAAAGGAGGCAGGGCAAACTTCACAGCCACCTCCAGAAACAATAAATCTTGAGGAAATCCCTCAAACCACTGCCCCTCCCACCCAACGGGTACAACAGGCAGCACCATCCACCTCAGCACCAACAACGGAGCAGACTGAAAGCCTAGACATGCAGAAACTGAGGAACAAAATTCAGGTCTTGGAGTCCCAGATGTCTGAGCTAAATCAAGCCAAGGACAGTCTGGCAAAAATCAATGAAAAATATGACAAGTCCAAGCAGAATGTGGCAGAAAGAGAGAGGGAGGTAAAGGCCCTAAAGAAAAGGATAATTGATCTGGAGAAAGAGCTCACATTAGACAAAGTCACATCTGAGCTCAAGAGGTTCATATGGGGCCATATTGGCCAATCTATCACAGATCAGTGGGAATACATTGAGGCCATCCATGAGAAAATAACGCTCATTGGAAAAGCACATAAAGAGATACAACGAGCAAGGGCATCTCTAGGCAGTATGCCTGAGAATGCCAGTAAAATGATAAATGTGCTAAATTACAGAACAAGCTCCCAGCTCATCAAGATGGGAATTGGAAACAGGACAGAGACCATCTCACTAATAAAAAGGGTCCTGACATTGAGAAACCTGATCCAGACACTGGAACGAAGAGTCCAGGACATGCAAGCAGACATCAACAAGTTTCAGAACAGGTTTTTGGCATTACAAAACAGAGGTCTGCCCAGCCTCCTGGATCCATCAGGAAAGTTACTCTCACATGAGAAATATGTTAAGAGAGTAAACACTTTTGCAGGAAATCAAATCTCAGAGGCAGCCAGCTCATCAACAAAGACAGGACCAATAACAGGGCAGACCCTCTTCAACAGGGTAGAAAACCTAGTTTTTATTATGAATGAGATCACACATTTGTTTGATGAGCCTCCTCATTTTTACAAATATACAGAGGCCGATGAGACCATGGGATCAATTTTGAAGCACCAATTGCCTGCACCAGATGTGTGGGAAGAGTTGATACGATTACTGTTAAATCAAAGTCAGTAATTGTGATTTTGCCTTTTGAAAATATCTGAATTTTCATACACGGGAAGACAAAGACACATCAGCAGGTATGCAGAAAGAGGCTGAGCCAACTCAGCACAAGTATTCGGCCACCACAGCAGAATCAACAGTCACAGGTGACAGGGCCGAGAAGCCACAGGAAGATACATCTGCATAGACATGTCATTCAGCAGTTATATCATAGCGCTCAACCGACTCCGTGAGCTCCAAAGGTCAAGAAATTGTTCTGACAGGAGTTAAGAGCCTTTAAAGTTCATTAAAGATTGCAATAACTTTTCATCTGCAATCTCTGTACGAGTTAGTGAAGATATTTTCCCTCTCAGATGACTCAATGCCTGAGATATTTTGTAATAGACGTCTATATATTTCCCCTCGCATTTGTTAGCAGGGGTTGGACATTGGATGTACGAAATCGTTGGATATCTATTCTATTCCTCTTCTACTGTAAATATTCAGAGAATTAATAAAAAGGGTGATGGAATTTCCAAAGCTTTTGTGTCTCTTGATGTCTTGCTGGTGTATGGCTGAATGTTGCAGGATTCCTGCGTATCTCATGACTCAATAAGTTTTCTTGTTGCTCTTTGTTATATGTTTGTTATCTTTCACATATCATTCATGTTTCCCATGTTTTGGATATCTAATAGCAAGGAAAAAGAATAGTCTCAGGATTTAATCACAGATTACCCTGACCTCAATCTAAGCTATTATAAATGTTTTCTTCAAATATGGTAATGAAAGTGTAATTCTTAATTGCTACCTTTCACACTATATCATCACAGTGATCTATTGTTTCAGGAATTCAAGTTTGCTCCTGAGGAATAGGTCCCTTCCTCACATCCCAGCTTAGTGAAGAATTCTTAACTGCTTTTCACTGGTTGTTCACACTTCATTATCACAATTTAAATTTTGTTTCATGAAATATATCAAGGCCCTGTAATTCCAGCCGCACTAGGTCAGGATCTCAAGAAACCAACAGCTACAGACTCCATTGCCCAATGGATTAGTTTACCTGCAGAGAACATTTCAAGACTATCAGAAATCATCCTCCCAACCAAACGCAAAACAAACAAACCTTTACCTCATAACTAGCCTAAAACTCCATAGAATAGAGAAAAATCTTACAGAGAGAGCCCTCTCTGATTACAGCTGGGCTAGAAGTTGTAGTCCAAAGATTGGTTAGTGGTTACCCCGGCCGTATTCCCTTGGGAGTCATAGGGAAGAACCTGGGTGACAACATAAGTGGCGACTCCACTGGGGACCTCTTCAGGATTGAGAAAATACAGTATCTCTGCTGAAGCTACACTTGAAATCTGAATATCAGTCAAGAAGCCTTCAAAGCTGTCTCTATAGCAACACTTGCAGCCTTAGGGAACAGTTGATTCAAGTAATATTTACACTCATTTAGAGATACATAGAGCTTTTGCAAAATCCTGTCCAGTCCTTGTTATACAAATTTTTCCAAAAAACTTAAAAGGACTAGCTCAGAAGCTGGCTCCCAAGAAGAATCTTCGGTACACTAGGGCGAATCCTGACCCAAATCCTCCTACTGTCTTTGAAAATCCTAACACAATCCCTAAATTGGTTAAGAAAGAATAAGGGCCAGATAAGCTTGCTGACTTAAGCCCAGAGACAATTCACCCCAACCCCATCTCCACTCCAATCAAGGTTCTTTTTCGCTCCACCCCTAATTCCCCTAGTTCTCCATCCACATCTCAAAGCCCTCCTCCCACATCTTCCTCCCCCACACATACCCCGTTGACCAATACTCTAGGATCTGCTATACCTGTTACCCCTGTGGTACCTTTTGTTCCTGTTGTCCCAGTACTCCTTATCAATCCCCATAACCTTGTGAATATGGCTATGAGATATGCACCTCTGCAATTACCTGCTAATCCTGTAGCCGTACCTCAAGATTACCAAGCTAAAATCTCATATTTTGACTCCACTGGCCCTTATTCTGCAATTCAGCATGCCAAGAGAATGCAGGATTATTTTGAAAATTATGAGATAGATGATGATAGTGTAAGGATGAGAATTTTTGTCCAAAGCTTAACAGGTGATGTCCGGACTTGGTTCAGATCACTCCCTGCAAATACCATCACAACCCCTGATGAGCTTTACCAAGCCTTTACCAATAGATGGGAGAAAAAGAAGGATCCCTTACATATACTTGGTGAATATGACATGATTAAGAGAGGTCCTCAAGAGACAGTGTTGGAGTACTGTGCCAGGTTCAACAATGTGTACAATTCCATACCCCAAAACTTAAGACCTCGTCCTGATTTGGCCTTATACAAATTCCCTGATGGATTTGACCCTGATATGGCTTATCAATTAAAGGAAAGAGCCCCCCAAACCCTTGAAGAAGCACAGAAGGTTGCTGTCACAGTTGAGGCAAACCTAATTGCTAAGAGGAACAGGGCTAGATTAGAAAAAAGAGTTGCCTTTAAAGAGGAACCCTCGGCCTTTGACCAGAAACTGGATGCAATAATTTCTGGTATGAAGAGGTTAGGTGACAGGGTAGAATCTGTAGAGAGGAAATCTTCATGGGAGGCACCACCAAATAACTCTAACAGAAATCCAAACTTTAGGAGAAATCAGAACCCAAGTGTGGGAAAAGCCAACATTGATCCAGAAATAAGACCTCCATTTCAAGAAAACTATGCTGAAACATCCACATCAGATGAGCAAGTGGATGATACCCATATCCACCTAATGGGTCTGGAGGATGAGCGCCAAGTCTTCCTAAGTCAGGAAGATTATGAAGAAGAAGACAGTAAACAATTCCAAACCAAGTCAGGTGAGTCATTTGACTTCAAAGAAGGCTATGACACAGCTGTGTATGAAGTCCATAAACAATACAAACTAAGAAGTAGGACTGTAAGCATAACACAGCCTGAAAAAACCAAGGATAGACTGCAGCCCAAAAGTGTCATAGTAACATAACCAATGAATGCAACTGATTCACTCACCAAGGAAGTAACTATTGAAGACATTACTGAACAGACACAGAAGCCTCTAGCTGCATCATCTGTGCAGCCTAGACCAAGAAAAAAATCTCAAGAGGAAAATGAAAAACACAAGCCCCAAGATCAATGCAAGGATCAAGAAGAAACCTTGCTAAACAAAGAAAAGGGGTTCACCCATAGCACTAAGGTCCAATCTGAGAAACCTTTTGACTTAGAAACTGAAATTGGCAAACTAAAAATAGCCATTCCTCTTGCAGAACTAGTCAAGAATGACACCTATAAACAGCAGATTGATAAATCCCTCCAACTCACTCAAAACAAAGACAATGTAAATATGTTGGACGACACCCCAGAGTTGCTGTTTGGTCCAGAGGTTGATGGAAAACCAGCAGGCACAGGGATCCTACCCTTTTATGTCAGCTTGCATATACATGATAAGATACTACACAATGCAATGTTTGACTCAGGTGCCTCTCATAACCTGATGCCAAAATCAGTCATGGAAAGGCTGAATTTAGAAATTACCAGGCCATATAAGGATCTATTCTCATTTGATTCCAGCCAAGTTAAATGTCTAGGCCTGATAAAAGACTTATGTGTTTCCCTGGTCCAATACCCAAACAAAACAATCTTGATGGATGTTGTTGTTGCTGATATCCCACCCAAGTATGGGATGCTATTATCAAGATCATGGGGAGCTAAACATCAAGAGTCCCTTCAATTGGACATGTCATATGCTACCATCACAGTCTTTGGTCAACCCAAGAGATTATACAGAGAGTCACTCATGAAATACATGGTCAGCATTGCGGAGAAGCCTCAAAACTTCCCCATATATGTTGTCCATTCAGACATAGACTCATATATTTTGTTCAATGACAATACAGGTCACACAAACAATGAAGAAGTCCAGATGATCAAAATAGACCAACATATCAATAAAGGAACCCTTGACATTGAAACATTCGTTGAGGCAAAAGAGGAAAACGCCCAAGAGGACAAAACATATGATGATGAGAATAAAACACTCAAACGAGATCAGTACTTCAATGAACAAACTGCTGCTCTAGAAACAAAGCTGACCCCACCAAATGAGAAGACTGCCCTAGAAATCAAGCTAGATGAAGGACTTAAACTTCAACTCACAAATACAGACCAAAAATACATTATTCAACCTCCCCTAGAACATGAGATCCTATGGTTCCTAGAATTTGATGGATCAGTTAACAAATTAGGGGCAGGAGCTGGAGTGTGGGTGCATAACAAACAAAACAGCCATGCAGAAGGTGGAGCCTATAGACTAAGCTTCAGGTGCACTAACAACATGGCTGAGTATGAAGCTCTCCTATTAGGCCTCAAGTTAGTACAATCCCTACAAGCCATGAAAGTGTCAATCTTAGGAGATTCAGACCTAGTTATTCAACACGTGAAAGGCAATTTTGTTACCAATGACAAAAGACTCAGGTCTTATAGGTCTGCTGCCATTGAGCTACTAGACTCCTTCACTGAGTTCCAGATTACCAAAATTCCTAGGGCTCAGAACCTTCATGCTCATAGTCTAGCCACATTCGCAAGTACCTGTAAGTTGTCTTTTGAGCCACATCACTATTTCACAGCCGAAGTAAAACACAGACCATCTGTCCCAAATAATGTTAAGGACTGGCAGGTGTTTGATGATGACATACAAATAAACAATTTTCTGACTTTACAGGAAGAGTTTTCAGGTTTAAACATTGACACTGAGATAGCAAGTCAATCACAAAGACTTGAGAGAGAAAGTCAATCACAAATACATGACCAACACAAAAACCAAGCAATATCGCCCAACACAGCTAAACAAATGCTACATCCTACAATCTTCAACAAACACAACATACAAGAAATCCAACAAAATGACTGTGAGGAGGTAGCTGATTATGAAACTGAGGTGATACAATTAAAGGACAATTTTCTTCCAATAGGCTTGGCTCCCTTGGAAGACATTTTTGACTCCAATGATGTTCCCAATAAACCAAAATTGTAGCCCCTGAACACTACCATAGAAGAGCATGACATTGGGACAGTTGAACAAACCAAAATCATAAAACTATCTGCTGCATTACCTCCTGACTAAAAGCCCAAATACATTGACCTTTTTAAGGAGTTTCAAGATGTGTTTGCATGGAGTTCTGAGGATCTCAAATCCTATGACACCTCTGTAATACAACACACTATCCCACTCAAGCCAAATCAGAAGCCCTTTAAACAAAAACTCAGGAGAATCAATCCTATGCTCCTCCCAACAATGGAACAAGAGGTACGAAAAATGTTTAAAGCAGGCATTATAGCACCAATCAGATTCTCTGATTGGATTTTGAATTTAGTCCCTACAAGGAAGAAAACTGGTGAAATAAGGCTCTGTGTGGATTTAAGAAACCTCAACCAAGTATCATTGAAAGACAACTACCCCTTACCCAAGATGGATCACATCTTGCAGAGAGTAGTTGGGGTCTCAAGGATTTCCTTGCTTGATGGGTTCTCAGGCTTCAACCAGATCTTAGTCCATCCTGATGATCAGGGCAAAACTGCATTTACAACCCCATGGGGAACCTTTAAATATGTTAAAATGCCTTTTGGTTTGAAAAATGCAGGGGCCACATTCCAAAGAGCAATGGATATTGCTTTTTCTAAAGAGATTCATGACTTCCTTGTCATTTACTTAGATGATCTTACACCTTTTTCAAAATCTGACCAAGACCACTTAAAACACCTAAGGCAGATATTCACAACTTGTAGGAAATATGGCATTTCCTTAAATCCTAAGAAATCCGTGTTCGGCCTAGAGGAAGGTAAACTGCTGGGTCACATTATTTCCAAAGATGGCATCAGAATTGACCCAGACAAAATCAAGGCCATATTGCAAATGCCTCATCCAAGAAATATAAAGGAATCAAGCCTTTCTGGGTAAGGTCAACTTTCTAAGGAGATTTATCCCAAATCTGGCTGAGCTGAGTAGATTTCTTAGTAACATGCTTAAAAAAGATTCAAAATTCAAATGGACAGTAGAGGCAAATCAAGCTTTTGAAGGCATCAAGTTTTCCCTCACCCAAACCCCTGTCTTAACCAACCCTCAGTTTGATAGAGAGTTCATGATATTTTCCTTTGCTTCCCAACACAAAATTGCTGCTGTTTTACTGCAGAAAGATGACCAAGGGAATGAGAAACCCATTGCTTTCTTTAGTAAAGCTCTTAGAGATGCACCCCTCAAGTACCAGATCATGGAAAAACAAGCATATGCTTTGGTCAAGGCTATTAAAGACTTTAGGATTTACATCCTATACTCCCATGTAATAGCCTATGTACCAAGCCCAATTTTCAAAGATATACCAATTGTCAAAGATAGCCTAAGTTCTAATGCATATGCGACATTACAAAGAAAAATGCATAAAAACCCACTTTTCCTAAAGTTTCGGGTTTGATTCAGATTTTTGAAAAATACATAACGGACCGATGAAAAATATTAAAAATCCCGAAGGGTCTCGCCAGGCGCAGCTTCTAAAGAAAAATATTATTTAAATCCCGCCCGACGACCGTATCCTCTGTGCTACTCAAGTGCCCGATAGCCGTCCGATTGAGGTCTTTCAAATCGACGGTCGACACTCGTATCGGAGGGGCCCCAACGTCCGACAGATATCGTTCGATATCTGTCAGATGCTGATGTCATGCGGATCCACGCGTCGCCCCCATGTTCCATCGGAGCCCCCTCTGACAGATTCCTCGCTGTATTGGAGGGGGCCCGATATTGAGCCACCTGTCTGCCTATGTCAGCACCCTCTTACCGCCGACGTCAGCGTCCCATCACCACCTGAGTCAGCGCCACGACCGCGCGCCCGTCCACCCTTCGACCACCTGGCCGCCACCTCACCACTCCCGTGGACCAGTCAAAGGCCGCCACGTCACTTATGACATCATGCTGAAGTCATTTAAAAAGGCGCCAATGACCCGAAAAAGCCATAGTTTGTCAAAATTTGCGCATTTTTTGCACTTTTTGCAAAAAACGTTGCTGCGCTCTCTGCATGCGTTTCACGATGAAAAATTCACCAACCTGCTCAAAACCAACAGGAGTTCTTCGACGCGCCTACCCACCTGCTATTTCGACCCAGGCCATCCATCTACCAGGTATTTGTCCATGAAAACCTCTCTGCAACCTGGTTTTTCTTTATAAATTCTAAAACACCTTAAACACAGAAGAAGCTTAAAAATTCACCAGAAAGCTACTCATACCCAGCTCCCTCTTGAAAAATTGACGGTCGAATTTCACTAGCCGAGCCGTTTTAGACTGAATTTTCAGTAAAAACCTGCATTTCTTCATTCGTGCAGTCGTGAACCGGAATCCATAACCTGC
The DNA here is from genome assembly GCA_000404065.3 of Pinus taeda. Lineage (NCBI taxonomy): Eukaryota > Viridiplantae > Streptophyta > Pinopsida > Pinales > Pinaceae > Pinus > Pinus taeda. The sequence goes on from APFE030350169.1 coordinate 122,510, forward strand.
ACTCAATTACCAAGAAAGGTCTGTTAAACACTATAGTTTGCCTTCTCAAGGAGCCAAAATGGTATTCCAATTGCTGCGGACTTGCCCTGTTACCTTGCATTTTCAATTTTTTCTCTTCACTCAGGCAGTGTTCCTCTGGCCCAAGAAACAGAATCTTATTCATCAATCAGAACCCAAACAACCATGCAGACTCCAGCTGCACCAATTGCCCTCAATATGGCTCCCTTGAATGCCCCTCAGAGACAATTGGAGTGGCAGGATTTGGTAGATTTGGACTACCAAATCTCATAGGATTCCTCATCAAGAAGCAAGTTTCACATCCACCTGCTGAATGAACTTAAGGACAAACATAAGGATGGGACAAACATACTAGGCATTTGGGATTCCTTCCTCCCAATTTTCAGGCTCCCTCAGGTCAACCAATTCCCTAACCTGATTCATCTATGTGCTGTCTACTATGACCCCATGCAAAGGGCTGTGCTTGACCCTACAGGTGTGGTGGTTTTCTACATAACCCCTGAGGCCATCAGAGAGATGCTGCAGTTCAAGACCCAGAAGAAACTGGTCCCCTTGTCTCTAATGGATTTGATCAACCAAGGAGCCAAGATGCTAACAGATGCACAAATCCTGAAGCTCAACCAATTGTTCATAAAAAACTCTGACACTGTGTTGTACCCCCATATTTTTGATGGTTACCTCAATCAACTGGAGTTAGATCTTGCAGACATGATCAGTTCCATCTTGGGGTACAAGTCACTGGAATTCATTGATGAAACTGTGCTAATGATGATGACTATGCTTTCCCCTGGCAAGAGTCCAATCTGTTATGACTATGCCACATACATTTCAGATAAGATGCATGAGCAGCTCTTGAACCTGTCCAGAGAAAAGGTGTTCAGATACACCTCCTACATCTACCATCTCATCCTGTATTATCAACATGAGAAGTTCTCCTTTGAGATTAAGAGAATAGATGCAGCAGGCAATCCAAGGTCAGTGGTGTACTGGACCTCGGTGTTTCATAACAACACCTACTCTCCATATACATATTATGAGTTCATAGACCTCTTCATCCATCCAGCCATGTCCTTATTCTTATGCTCACCTCCTCCAAGACTGACTGATGAGATGCAGAGGATCCTGCAGCTATCCAAGGTATACAACATAGGGGATTGGTACTTCTACCAACACTATACTGTAATCAGAATATATGGGTGTGAGTTACGCCCATACAGATTGCCTAAGTATGTGTCTATGAGACTGTTTGCCCTAGAATATTTCAGGAAATTTGGCAATGCTGATATGATACACTTTGCAGGCAAGGGAAAGAAGGCACAGCTAAAAGTAAAAAATCAGTTGGGCCACCTTGTCTTAAACAAAAGGGAAGGGTGGAAAGAAGCTGACAGGAAACTAGAATGCCTTGGCCTAAAAAACAGCTTCCTCTGGAAGCCCTATGACCCTAATATGACCATATCCTTAAGAAGGCTAAAATACAAGCTCTCCAACTATGAACATATGATCTTGCCCCACATTGAAAGATTTCCCAACCAACCTAAATGGAGAAGGAACACACTGGAGGAACCAGTCACTCAAGAAGAATTCAATGAAAGAGCTAGAAGGCATCTATTGAAAATGGCTGACTTGGAATCTCCTTCATAGTTACTTACTCTGCCAAGGCCTCAAGCAGGAGAAGCTGCCTCATCGTCTGCAACACATCAAGGGGCAGTGCAAACCACAGGCCAAGCTCAGAGCAAGGGAAAGGAGAAGGATATGGAAGAGCCACAAGCACAACAGGGTCAAGTGCAGCCACCCCAACAGGAATAGCAGCAAAAGGATGAACATGTGCAGGGGGAACAAACGGCAGAGGCCCCAATGGCCACTCAGCAGCAGCCAACACAGATGGCACCCCCAAGGCAAGACTCATGAATTGACTCATCTGTCCTCCAAACCCCTCAGAGGGAGGACGTAAAGAGAAAACGAGATAGGGAAACTCCCCTTATCTCATCACCAGAGAAAAGGCAAAGATTAAATCCCTTCTCAGAAGAAGAAATGCCCAGCATGGAGGCCTCAGCCAGATCCTTCCAACAGGAGCAAGACAGGGCAGCATTAGGAGAGGTGAGCTCCTCAGGATAAAGGAAGGGAGGAGAAACAAGCATCAAGTTGCAGTTCAAGGATATCAAGAGAAGAAATGAACCAATAAAGCTGCAACTTTAAAATCACCTACTGAATATGGCTCCTACCAACTAGCAAAGGCTCATGTCTGCATTTGATGCACATGAAGGAAAAATGATCATGAGCCATTTTACACGAACAGTGCAGCAGCCAAAATCAGCTACAGATTATATTAGGACCAATCTGGAGGTCCTGTCGAAAGACATCCACCCAATGGATCAAATAGAACTGCATAAACAGACGGGTGAGATGGTCTATGCCACATTGGCAGACAAGACCCTAATAAACTACAGGCTGAAGAATAGCCTGAATAACACTGTTGCACAGCTTGAGCTGGAAAGGGCTTCCTCTCAAGCTAAGGACAATAGGATCAAAGCTCTGGAAGAAAGTATAATAGAGTTTGGGCATGATCCTAAAGATGTTAAGGTTGTGCAAGAAGTCCTCAAGCTAAGGGATGCTGATATGGCAGCATTAAAAAAGAGGTTAAAAATCCCAGCAACTCTTCACCCACACACAGAAGAGGTTGCCTAGCAAAGGCAGGAAAAGGATGCAGCTTCCCTACTGATGACACTATACAAAGAGCTCATCCAAACTCAGGAAAAGCTGCAGGAATCAGAGGGCACCTTACAGGCAGCATTACAGCAAAAGGAGGCAGGGAAAACCTCACAGCCACCTCCAGAAATAATAAATCTTGAGGAAATCCCTCAAACCACTGCCCCGCCCAGCCAATAGGTACAGTAGGCAGCACCATCCACCTCAGCACCAACAACGGAGTAGACTAAAAGCCTAGACATGCAGAAGATGAGGAACGAAAGTCATGTCTTGGAGTCCCAGATGTCTGAGCTGAATCAAGCCAAGGACAGTCTGGCAAAAATCAATGAAAAATATGACAAGTCCAAGCAGAATGTGGCAGAAAGAGAGAGGGATGTAAAGGCCCTAAAGAAAAGGATAACTGATCTGGAGAAAGAGCTCACATTAGACAAAGTCACATCTGAGCTCAAGAGGGTCATATGGGGCCATATTGGCCAATCTATCACAGATCAGTGGGAATACATTGAGGCCATCCATGAGCAAATAATGCTCATTGGAAAAGCACATAAAGAGATACAACGAGCAAGGGCATCTCTAGGCAGTATGCCTGAGAATGCCAGTAAAATGATAAATGTGCTAAATTACAGAACAAGCTCCCAGCTCATCAAAATGGGAATTGGAAACAGGACAGAGACGATCTCACTAATAAAAAGGGTCCTGACATTGAGAAACCTGATCCAGACCCTGGAACAAAGAGTCCAGGACATGCAAGCTGACATCAACAAGTTTTAGAATAGGTTTTTGGCATTATAAAACAGAGGTCTGCCCAACCTCCTGGATCCATCACGAAAGTTACTCTCACATGAGAAATATGCTAAGAGAGTAAACACTTTTACAGGAAATCAAATCTCAGAGGCAGCCAGCTCATCAACAGAGACAGGACCAATAACAGGGCAGACCCTCTTCAACATGGTAGAAAACCGATTTTTATTATGAATGAGATCACACATTTGTTTGATGAGCCTCCTCATTTTTACAAATATACAGAGGCCGATGAGACCATGGGGTCAATTTTGAAGCACCAATTGCCTGCACCAGATGTGTGGGAAGAGTTGATACAGTTACTGTTAAATCAAAGTCAATAATTGTGATTTTGCCTTTTGAAAATATCTGAATTTTCATACACAGGAAGACAAAGACACATCAGCAGGTATGCAGAAAGAGGCTGAGCCAACTCAGCACAAGTATTCGGCCACCACAGCAGAATCAACAGTCACAGGTGACAGGGCCGAGAAGCCACAGGAAGATACAGCTGCACAGACACGTCATTCAACAGTTATATCAAAGCGCTCAACCAACTCCGTGAGCTCCAAAGGTCAAGAAATTGTTCCGACAGGAGTTAAGAGCCTTTAAAGTTCATTAAAGATTGCAATAACTTTTCATCTGCAATCTCTGTACGAGTTAGTGAAGATATTTTCCCTCTCAGATGACTCAATGCCTGAGATATTTTGTAATAGACTTCTATATATTCCCCCTCGCATTTGTTAGCAGGGGTTGGACATTGGATGTAAGAAATCGTTGGATATCTATTCTGTTCCTCTTCTACTATAAATATTCAGAGAATTAATAAAAAGGGTGATGGAATTTCCAAAGCTTTTGTGTCTCTTGATGTCTTGCTGGTGTATGGCTGAATGTTGTAGGATTCCTGCGTATCTCATGACTCAATAAGTTTTCTTGTTGCTCTTTGTTATATGTTTTTTATCTTTCATATATCATTCATGTTTCCCATGTTTTGGATATCTAATAGCAAGGAAAAAGAATAGTCTCAAGATTTAATCACAGATTACCCTGACCTCAATCTAAGCTATTATAAATGTTTTCTTAAAATATGGTAATGAAAGTGTAATTCTTAATTGCTACCTTTCACACTATATCATCACAATGATCTATTGTTTCAGGAATTCAAGTTTGCTCCTGAGGAATAGGTCCCTTCCTCACATCCCAGCTTAGTGAAGAATTCTTAATTACTTTTCACTGGTTGTTCACACTTCATTATCACAATTTATAGTTTGTTTCATGAAATATATCAAGGCCCTGTAATTCCAGCTGCACTAGGTCAGGATCTCAAGAAACCAACAGCTACAGACTCCATTTCCCAATGGATTAGTTTACCTGCAGAGAACATTTCAAGACTATCAGAAATGATCCTCCCCACCAAACACAAAAAAAAACAAACCTTTACCTCATAACTAGCCTAAAACGCCATAGAACAGAGATAAATCTTACAGAGAGAGCCCTCTCTGATTACAGCTGAGCTAGAAGCTGTAGTCCAAAGATTGGTTAGTGGTTACCCCGGCCGTATTCCCTTGGGAGTCATAGGGAACAACCTGGGTGATAACACCTTTAATTTGAAATCAACGATTATAAATGTAATTTTAAGGATTGCCATAACTCTTCACTTGGTTTGGTGTTTCGGTTTGTTCGTAGTCTTTGATTTTTATCTTTTATCATTTTTCTTTAATTTAAAATCAATGACTATAAATGTAATTTTAAGGATTGGCATAACTCTTCACCTAATTTTTTAAAGTGTGCTAGCTCAATGGAAGAGCATCTCCTTTAGGAGGTAACATGAATTAATCAATGATTTTGTAGTTCACTTTTAATTAAATGTTTTTTATATCGATTTATTTCAATGGCGAGATATTTTTGGATTCATTGTTTTACGGATAATTAAACTGGAACGCCTTCGAAGGCAACAAGATTCCCACTTCTACAAAAAAAACGGCTTCAGTTACTGTGAATCAATGCTTAACGTGGACATAGAATATGAAAAAATCAATGATATCTCACAGATTAGAAATATACAACCATACCTAGAACTGGAGTAGGGCAAATTCCGTAATCAAGAGGTGAGAAATGCAATTGCATAGCCTGCCTTATATAGAAGTAGGCGAACTCCCAAATCGTATTTGAAAACCATATACACTCCCAACCATTTACATGAATGACATCATGAATCATGCAAAGACCAAGGTCACAAGGATGACATATTCTCGAAGCCCTGTTGGGCAGACGAGTTATTCTTTTCGAGATTGAAGTGTTTAATCACAAATGTGATTTCTTTAGTATTTGTGACTGTTCAAAAACTTTTACTTTTATTATGGGACTCACTAACCGTTTAGCATAATCTTGCAAGTAACCTTTTTTTGGGTGGACTTTTATCATGTGAATTAAGATATCACATGTGGCTTTATAGCTTTATATTTCTGAAGGAAAATTAGTGTGGTTATATGAAAATCTGGTCTATGTAGCATACTTTTTAATTATTATTAATAATAAGGTAATCTTGCATTGAATTTAGGTATCACATGTAGCTTTATACTCTTAAGGAAATATATGTGTGGTATATTTTTTAATTATTATTAATAATGAGGTTTTTTTATGTAAGATAATAATAATTTTGTTTATGTAAGATAGGTTTAGGTAGTCTTGTTGATAAATGTTTTTTTTTAATTTATTTCAATAGAACCACTCGATTCATTATTTTCCTAGAAATGTATTTTTGTGCTTAATATTATTAAAAATGTATATAGGTTTTGATACACGTGGTTACTATTATTAGAAGTATATATAATTTTATCTAGTATCAAGTGCTTTCATGTAATAATATTAGTTGGATTCATAATAAGATTACTATTATAGATATTCGGTGGTTATTTAAGGAAAAATAATTGAGTTCAAAAATGGAGGATTTACCTCTGAAATTAGTTGTCATGAATCTCTCATACTACTTTATAAATCATTTATTTTAACTTAAGTTGGGGTGGTGGGGAACCTATGCCCCGCGTCCTTATATTTTGTTTCAAGTTGAAAAGAGGTTTCATAAAGCCTTTCCTTTGACCCCTACGATTTTGTTTTTTATGAAGGAGTTTGAGATTGTAAGTGTTGTAGTCATTTTTAAAATTTCATAAATAAAGCTAGCCTTCATGATCTCATCCACAAATTAAGGCATTGTGTTATGTAAGTTTATCTATGATTTGTAATTATTAGCAGAAGACGCCATTACAATCATGTCAATAGTTGGCATCTTCAATATACAAGTCTCAATAAAATCTATTTACATGTTGGAAGTAAATCCAAGGATTATAGAAAGACAAATGTGATGGGATGGATGATCAAATTCATGTATACTTTGCAAAGAAAAGGTTGCAAGATATTTCAAAGATTAACAAGGTGTCACAATCATAAGATAACCTTTCACTTGTTGAACCACACATGTTATGTTGAAGGAGAATGGTAGTTTTAAAAACCATTGGAAAAGCCTCCATGTACCACTCATAAATTGTTATGCTCTTGACCTGTGAGAAATTCCAAAATCCCAAATATGCAAAGAAATACAACCCAAAACATAGAACAAAATGATAAAAACAACAAGTATTTTACTATTAAGAGATGAAAGCAGTGTTCACTTGCCTCTTCCAGGGGGCAACCTCCATCATAGCAGAGCTCAATTACAAAATAAGACTCGATATATCTTGTTGGGGAGTCCCTATCCTTTATATAGGATTCATAAATACAATACCATGGGTCATTACCATGGTTCTCTCAATACCATCTATTTAATACCATGGCCAGTTTGCAACTAACCGTGGTCCCTTTCTTAAATGCAGGTCAACCACTTACAATTAGTAATACGAGCTTTATTGACCCTTTGACTAACTATAACTATGACTCGACCTTATTACATGAATAAAGGGGTTAGGGTTGGACCCTAACATAAATCCCAATGAGGTTTATAGCAATCCTTATACAATGGTTGGAAAAATAATTAGTGATGACTTGATTTTCAACTAAAATAAACAAATAATGGGAATTTATCTAAATGACAAGGGAGTATTAATCGCAACTAATTATGTCCAATGGAATTTCAAGTTCATGGCTTGAAAATATCATCTAGAAAGTTATTATTGATGGAATTCCATAAAATTTACAAGCATAGAACCTGCCAAAATTTGGAGCCCCATTCCAAATATCAAGCATTATCCACTACCCCAATGATGTAAAATATTCACATATGCTTGTTTTTCTACTTTCATTTTACATTTTGAATTAGTTATAGGATTAATAACATTCACTATGGCTTCCAAAGAAATATGTTGTTCCTTCTAAAAACCATTTCTCACAACCCTAAAGATGAGAGCCTAACTCGCCATGAACTATATATTTCACAACCTACGTTTCTAGGGAAACACCATACAATATTTTCTATGTAACGTTTGGAAACTTCTAGGATGCTTGTGATTGAATTCCCACCTAGGATTGTGTCTCTCTATGTGCCAAAATTGATAATCCTTCTCAACAAGCCATGATATCCATTGATTATTCTTGAATTACTTTTCCTATAACTACTACATTAATTTATTAGATGTCAATAATATACTAGAATGTTGCACACTTGGACAATGAAAATCCTTCATCACAATATTTAAACCATAAAAAAATTCAAGTAAAACACCTATTGCCTCATTGCGTCTGAAAAGGAGTCCCTCTGCTTGAAATTATTTTTCCTTTCCAAGCTTTTTCCTTTCCAAATCCTTCTAGAGAAGCGATTTTGGTGATTTCTCTCATACTAGAATATGATGATGATGATACTGTAGATGAAGCTACCTTGGGAATGATGGAAAATATTTTTTGCTAACTCCCCAATTAAAAACACACTATGAGAAACATAAATACCATGCTTATGTACATGTTAGGGATTTATTTAGTAGATAAATATAGTGCATGAACACTACCTCTTGGATTTATATCTTGAGCATATCATTTTATCCTTAATAGTGGAAGTAATGTTTCTTGAATATTTTACATAAAAAATGAAATTGCAATGGACACTAATGGTGATAATTCTATCAAAACATTATAGAGTATATTAAGAAATCCTACTTGGCTTATAGGGCTCTACTAACATGCAAACATTTTATGATTGGATCATTGCTTTCTATTTAGTCTAAGAAGTTTATGATTAAGAGCTTTCCAAGATCTATAAAACCACAAAGTTAAAATAAATTACTCATGAAGATCACAAAGTATGCTACCCTAATTGAGAATATAGATTTTTCACTTTATCTCTTAGCAAATGCAAATATGTATGTTAATCTGGTTGCTAGAGACAAATCCTTAATTCATAGATCTAATTATAAATAGAATTTTGATACCTGCTCCATAAATTTCTAAAGAATCTTAACTATGCCTTAAAAATGTATCTCCAAGCATTAAAGTTGTACAAGATATTACGTATTGATTTTGGGCTTGGGATGAGAGAGATAAAAGAGATATTGACCATTCTCAAAGTAAACACTCACTTTTCCATACATAATGTCCCTTTTTTACCTCGCACCATGTACCAATTTTTTCTAATAATATTATAAAGCTTGTCATGTGCATAAATAGGGCATATATCAAAAGATATAATGGACCAATGAGTTAGGAAAGCTTCCATAGGGCATATCTTGGAAAGTATAGAAAATCAATGGATAAAAGTTTTTGCTCATGTAACATGAATATCTTACTTTTGTCCGCTCAAATTTTCACTGTCTAAGACATCACAAAATGGAAAAATGACTCATTCACTTCCTAAACCAAAGTTTTGCTCCCTAGGTTCTTTTGCACACTTTGAATCTCCTTGAGCTTAGATTTTTTTCAATTATACTCAAGTCACCCCTACTTCGAAAATTGGGTGAGCTAACTCATACTACATGGCTTAGTCAACTTGACATAATCTTATTTCATATGTCCTCATTGTGATGGAGTTAGCACGAGCAACATATATCAACATATACCGTTGGAAATGTCCAAGAATTATCATTTGAACCATATATCATATACTCCCATTTAAACTAGGTATTTAGAGTAAAAATGAATTCGAAGATAAGATATCCAATCTAGGCATGAAAAGTCCAACAACAATATTTCCAACAATCTTCATCTTACAATCTTTATCTTCAACATCTATAGTCTTCCGATATCTTTCACATTAATTAAAATAATATTTCCAACAATCTTTGTTGGAGAAATGACATGAACCCATCATTTTCACAATTTCTATCTTGAGGGCTGGGCTTAAATAGATATGAGGCACATTAATGTCAACTAAAGAGCAACCCCTAAACATGAAATATTGTAGGATAGTTTTTTTTGGGATTTTTACCCATAACATTAGGAATTGACCATGGTAAAAGTAGGTTGTTTGTTTGAGTTGAGCCTAATGTAAAAACTATAAATAACTATTCAATCTTCTATGATAGGTATGGCTAGTAAATGGACCATGCGAAACAAACATTCCTGTAGATTAACTCTTTTTGTCAATTTACAACAAGTGCACCAAGGGCCTAGCTTTGTGAAGGCTTCTAAGGTTAACAGTATTGGGGCCTTTTGGCCTAATAAAGTATTATAGGTGCTTAACATTGAGTTCGTGATTTAGGCCTTATGCCTTGTCTTCAAGCCTTTGGGAATTAACAAAATCACTATCAGAACTATTAAAAATGGTGCTTGAATGTCTTAGTAATCATTTCTAGCATTGAAGCCGTAATAAGTGAATTTTTCCAAATTGGTCACCCAACTAAAACTGGAACCTCAACTAAAACCTATGAATGCCATATCTACATCAGGAATTGATTTCAAAGCAATAATAAGGTCACAATATTATATCTCTCATGCAATGGAATTAAGCATGATGGCTTAATGTTTTATTGATGCATATATCATCGTTAGTGGAGTAGGTAGACTACATTACTCCTCTAATGCACTTTCTGATATGCTTGTAAAATTGATAATGGATATAAGTCCTATTTAATGTGCACAAACTCGAAGTAAATCCATTTAAATAGAGAATTAAATAGATCAAATATTCCAAATAGTTCATATAGGCTTATTCCAATTTATGATTAGCTAGACGATTAATTTGTAAGCAATGGGAGCCATACTGAGAGATTTAAGGCTACTGATATCGTCCAATGAATCACATTGTGTAAAAAAGTTAATTGATTTTGTGTTGCATAGTTTTCTCCTTTGTAAGCTCTAATTTATTTAATAGTGTTCACAAATTCCGAGATAGAATTAGAGGATTACTTTCTATATAGTGTAACAATGTCAAAGGAGTGATTGTTCGTTCTCTACAAATTTATTAGTTATGAAGGTAGGTATGAAACTTTTTTTTTCTACCATATTAGGATTTTGATGCATTTTCTAAAGGGGAAGGAGATAATTTTAGCCTACTAGTTGATCAGTAGCCCTAAAATAATGGCATTTAATATCTAGAAGAATTCTAGGAATCTTAACAAAGCCTTATATTAGTTTGGGTTAATTCTTATCGAGGAAAAAAAATTAAGAAGTGACAATTGGGAACCTTGTTTAGTAATAAATTATTTTATTGAGGCATTAGAAGAAAAAAATATTTGTCCAAAGAGAAAAGGAAGAAGAGGTAGGGTTTTTTCAAACCCTTACCCTCAAGAAGAAAATAAAGAAGCCAAAGAAACTCTAGTAGAGAGAGGACACTGAAATCATAGAGACAAAAGAAATTTTAAGACTAGAGTCTATGATGATATTGGAAGACGAAGATGCTACTGAAATAGAAGATACCATAAAATCAATGCTACTTTAGAAAGGATAATAGCTGGAAATAAGATATGAAAGGAATAAGAATAAAAAGGATCATGCTAGAACCAAAAAGAAGGGTGACAAAAGAAATTACGAAGAATCGACGGGAAACTACAAAAAAAACCATTGTGATATTTGAACTGAAGTAAAAGAGAATTAAAAGAAAGATTCAGCAAGGAATGAAGACACCAGAAGACGAAACAAATGTAGAAGCATCACATGAAGCATGAAAAAAGTAGAAAATGTTGTTTCATTTGAGAATTTGAAAGTTGCAGAGCTAAAAGAATCAGAAAGATTAGCGACAAACCCTACAAGAAAAGGTTAAAAGGTTTATGAAACTTAGCAACATATCTATTATTATTTTGATAGTCTGGATCAAGAAGCACAAAAAGAAGAGGTAAAGGATCCCTCTCCTAAAGTCTAATGGTCAATGGAATTTAGAAACATATCTATTTTTTTTTATTGTTTGGATCAAGAAGCACAAAAATAAAAAGTGAAGGATCCCTCTGCTACTCTTGAGTGTACTTTCAACAGTGATATTCCAACACCTACCATTCACAATCCTATACATAATAACAATTTAACTTTTTCT